>KL817314.1:0-12287 GCA_000611955.2 Stegodyphus mimosarum
CCCAGGGCCATTACTTAGCTGCACCTGGAACAGGAGAATGGGCGCTCTGGTCCTAACTCTATGTATCTGCGCTACTCTCATGACTTTATAACCCAGGATCTGTAATTCTTCACTTAACTCCTCAGTGGGGCAGTCAATAGGTAAGCCTCTTATTACCACTTTAATTGGTTTACCGTGCTTAGTTAGTATTACATAATGGTCAATGTTTTGTACATCCAAATACTGAGTAATGATTCTATGGTCGTCTACTTCAAAAATTCTCCACTAACTTTGCCAACAAAATGTCGCTTGGTGCCATTTCTTAAAATTTTCAAAAAATCACTAAATTTAATTTCAGGTTTAACCATTATGGGTCGAATTTTTGGGAGTTGAACAGATACATTATCATTTCCGAGTCCAGTTTGGGTATCCATTTGATCATCAATAATTTGTACATCATCGTTATAGTTCACACTTACACTATCATTTTCACCAACATTATGACATGATAACGTTTGAAATTTATTTGCCAAGGGAAGATTAACATTATTTTTAACTAATTTAGCTGGGTGTGAGGTGTTCCTAGGAAGGATAAAACCATCCTCATCCATTGTGTCATTTATAGACCGTTTTTGAACCTTTTTAACAGAATTTCTTTTCACCTTGGACTTAGATTTATCATTAGATTCACTGATATTAGCAACCTTAGAATCATTAAGAACATTCATATTAGCATTAACAGTAACATTCTCAATATTTTGTAAAATAGCATCCTTCCTAGTAAAATTAGCATAATTTGGATTCAGACTATCAAAATATTCGCAGTTACCTCGGAATATGTCGAGCAGTCCTTCGGCCACATATCTAGATTGTTTGAAATTTTCCTCCAGTTGCTTTCTGCTCATTTCGTCAGTTAACACTTGTAATGATTTTGCACATAAGTATCTCTGCGAGTTAATGTCATTCTTAATTTGTTCACAAAATTGAATAGCATTTAAAATTCACGAAATTGAATAGAAGTAGTCGTCCAGTCCGTATTCCGTCTTATTAATCAGGGCATCCCAGTTGTCTCCTAAAGTTTAATTTCCATACGCGGTTAGTTTGTCGGTTATATCCACGGCCAGATTCATAACAGCCGTATTTATAAGAAATTCCGAAATTTTTGTAGGCAAATTACTTTCAATCATGTTGAAAACACCGTAGAAGTCGTACACACACCAGTAGAATCACAAAAACACATAAGCTCACATATTAATGTAATCCAAGAGTCCAGCGATGCACGTGGAAAATAGGCGCGGGAAAAAGAAATGGCGCAAAGTCGCGCGTTCAACGGTCGAAAAAACGGTTACTCAGGAGCGAATAAGCACACCTCTTGCGTGAGTATTTTCCTTAATCAAGGCTTCCTTAACCAAGGCGAAAACACTCGCCTTTTCGTTTTTGCAGGCAATGGCCATACTCATCATGTCACGAGTCACATGACTGCACTCCGAACCCCAGGCGCGAACATACTCTGCCCGCATGGCTTTAAAAATATGCAAATATTACAAGAGAAAAAACATGTGACCCGCTTAACTACTCAGAATAGCATGCTTTTTTTTTTGCATGTGCTACATATGTTTACATTTACAGATCCTGGTTACAGATATGGCTAACCAATCCGTCTGGTTAATGTTCTAACTTTAACGAAGTCATCCACCAAACTAGACCTATGTGAACAATCACTGGTATTTACAAAGATAAACTAAGGCCCATTTGCATTTTAGAAAAGGCAACATAAGGCCCAGCTGTAGCATATAATTTTGACTTCTTACTTGATTTATTATTTATTTTGACTTAATACTAGAATATCTATTAATTCTATATTGTTCTATTTTTAGTTTGGAACTATCAGATTTCCTTTTCGCGTATTGTATGAAACTTTCACTGATTATTTTTGATTTTTTTTAAATCTTAAAGTACCTTTCCGTTTGCTTGTCTCTCTGGACTGCCACTAATTAAGCAAAAAAAAAAAATGCCGAATTTTCCTAGCTGTCTTGAGAACAGAGATTTTTTTCAAGTCAAAAATACTCAAAGAGGCAAATAGAGATTTATTTTTCATTGTTTGCTTAAAGCAAACTATGAAATTTTGATTAATTATTAAGTTGTCTCCCCTATTCTTCTATTCTTATCCGCTGAGTTGATGTGTAAGAATGCTTATCGGTTTGTGCAGGTATAGAAAATTTCGAATTCCTGACAAAGATATTTTGATAAATGTAAGGATATGTCATTGAAAATTGAAGGAAAAGTCATCATTATCAAGGTCAAACCAAGGTAAAGTATTCAATGCGTTTTAGATTTCACAACAGATGAAGATCGTAATTATTTGTATGTGCCATTACCTCCTGCCTTTCTTAGTAGCAAAAGAATAAAGATATTAATATTTCCAATTGAACTTCTTCAAAAATTACGTTTTCAAGAATTCCTGGTTCTTGCTTGTGATTCGCGATTTACCGGCATTGTTTTCATATGCTTCCTTAAATGCTACTACGAGCAAATAATGCTACTATATTATAAAATCTTTTAAGTAAACAATGCTACTAAAATACCTAATAAATATTCAATTTCTTCAAAGTCTGAAACAGTCCTTTTTCTGAAGCAAATTTTTCTTCGCTTTGCTACAGATTTAAAAGATCCTATAATTTAAATTGATGACTTTACTTGAAGGTTTAGAAACGTTTCCTAATTTTGACTTAGCTTAATAGTTTTCAAAAGATTTAAATTTAAAACAGAACAAACTTTATAATTTTTTTTTAATTTTGATAATCTCCGTGTTTAAAAGAAGTGTTTATTTGTGTAAAAATTTTACTCATCTTTCGATACTGTGTCTAAATTCAAACAGATTTCGATGCCCACAAAATCTTCTCAAGAACAAATCTCATGATTGAAATAGAAATGGCGTAAAAATGAAATACGCTTCGCAGTATAATGAAAATGACGCTTGCTCTCATGGAAGCAACGTAATCTTCTTATCTTCGTGGCTAGAAACATTTTTAAGGATGATCAATTCGATAATTGTGTGTCGTCACAATGCGCAAGTGCCGTCACAAAAGCTCTGCTTACCTCTTCACAATTTGGCTTTTTGGGCATCACTTCGCATTTGTTAACTCGTCTTACTTTATAACCCTCTAGCTGCTTACCTTAATATCTCAAGATCTTCGCAAATGTGGTGCAATTTGTTCAACTTGTGATTTTCGGGGACATTGATTCTCGCTCTTACTCATCTATTTTTTATTCCATTATAAGGAATGACATGTCTTATTAATTAGTAACAGAAGTGCCCGATGTGGTCCGGGCTTTACGCAGAGTGAAGAGGCTTCATTTAAAGGGAAAGGGATAGGTTTTCGTTTAATCCCAAGTAGACAGCGATTTTCCTGTTATACTCATTCAAGAAGAATTGTGCAAAATTTTACCAAGTTTGAATAAAAAAACAGCAGAACAGTGTAGAAGGACGGCGTCATGTAAAGATTTTACTACGAACTCATGTTTGCTTTGTTATGGGTTGTGCTGTTTTTCTTCACATATGAACTTTGGAAAATCAGCATCCAGTTTGGCTGATTTCTTCAGCGTTTAGAAATATTCGCGAAAATCTGATAGAGAATGCACTTTAATTATGTTTCAAAGGTTCTGTACTGTTCTAGAAAATTTAACGCTGTTCTAGAGAGTAAACGAACACGAACGATTACGCTTTCTAACGGTTTTACTAAGAACTGAAAACGGGAATGCAAAAATGGCGATTCAAATCTAAGGTGGGTGACATGATTTCAAAATTGGAACTATGTAGAAATATTAATAATTACTTCTTATAGAAGCGCGGTTATAAATTCCTTGTTTAGCATACATAACATCTTCTGGTAGCGGGAACGCAACAATGGCTACGTGAAGCTAAGATGGTTGACGTGAGCGCGACGTGTGGACTTTGTGGAATGGTTTTTTTACATATCTGACAATAAACGTCCTCTTGTCCAACTTGTTATTATGTTAATGTAACTACGCCATAATATATACTGTTACTATTAACACTGCATACGTTTAGGTGCGTTGTCTTTTGTGTTCCGTAAACTGTATTGCTTTATGTGAAACTGGTGTGCATGAACATAGCATTATTCCCTAACATGATGTTCTGGTTTAATTGTGGCAATGTAGTTTTATTGTACTGTATTGGCATATTACTGTAAGAAAAATTCAGGGTGACAGTATGTGCTGTGTATAGAATTAAGTGAATTGGTACTTATACTTACTGGTAATATGTTTAGTTAGAATTAAATGAGCTATTACTAGTAATACTTAACTTACTAGTAATAGCTTTATTAGAATTAACTGAATTGCGGATTATACTCACTAGTAGTATAATATGTTTAGTTAAAGTAAAGTGAATTGTTACTTATATATACTTATTCTGATAATATGTTTAGTTAGATTAAGGGAATTGGTACTTACACTTGCTGTTAATATGTTTAGTATTGCTATTATTATGTGTATATTGCTGCAATGATGTTATCACGTGTGCTACAGTGCATATTATTCTATGGCTTCTAATAGATTTACTTCTGTGAATAATCCCATTTGATGTATGTTTATATACCGTTAAATTAATGAATGTTTGTTGCTCAAACTGCAAAGAAATTTGTAATGAAAACTGTATTGCTCAAATTGTAAGGAACTCAAACCGTAATGCTCAAACTATAATGAAAACTATATTGCACGAACTGTAATGTAACTGCAAAGAATATTTCAGCTTGATGGAAAACAATGTTATTAATATATTTGCAATATCTGAGTATGATACAGAAAATATTTGGCGGTGGTCGACAGTTTTTCCATTGAGAGGTCAAATATTCGGCTTGGTTACACCTCAGAGGCCTTGGCAGTGGTATACGCATGTTCTCTCTTAATATTGGGGCGGAAGTTCACAATTAATGTGACAAGACTATACCTGCACAACTAATGGCGAACATTTGGTGTCCCGCCCACCTCTACCTGTACCTATTCTACCTATACCACCTTCATTGTTTAAAATCTCCTATGTTTATTATGTGTTCACTGCCCTACCTTACTCAGTGACTTCCTCTGTTTTTTAATTGCATCTTGGTTAATTATAACAATATGGCACAATCTAGCCACTGCGAATTTATGTAACTTCATTGCTATACAACTATACTTTCATTCATTTTTATAACTTATTTATTAATCTTAAAAGGGTTATTAATCTCAAAATTGGATTTTTCATCGAATCAACATAAATAAGTCGTTTCACTTTTCGTTCGAATCTGTTGCCATTCGACAAAATGTAAGATATTCATCTTTCAAATTGAGTCGCCTGTTGGGAATTACCAAACTAAGCTATCAAAAAGTAATAAATGCAGTTTTAAAGAATATTCTTTTCTTTGATTTTGATTGCTTTAAATAATAAAAACTCATGATCTATCTAAACAAAAATGTTCATTATTTTCATAGAATGACGGTACACTGACGGTTCATAGAATGACATGAATATCAATTTTACATTTTGTAAACTTTAACGAATTTTTGTTAACAAACTCAACAATATGAAAGCAAGCAGCGGCAATACTGAACGGAATAAAACATTTTGATGTCCAGCGAGCGAAATTGTCTATCAGAAATTCTAAAGATATGTCGTTTTTAAATAGTTTGTGATTTTGCTGTTGAATTGAATTTTACGACGCATAAGCGCAAAGAACGTAAAATGTAATAAAAAAAGTTATCATACGAAACGCTAATAATAAAGAGACAAAAAGAAATTTTGTAAGCTATCTTACTAAGAAAACTGTATACTGACATGACAAACAGAGAAAAGCCGGAAAAAAAATTTAAAAAACAAATATATGACAACACTTAACACTCCATTAGGAATTATAAACATACACTACTTTTAAAATTTTGTAATTTTGGTGTTTATTTTTATATGACATAAGTGTGTAGAAAACTATGCTAAAATAATAAAGCTAAAAGCCCCTTCCCCCACAAAAAAAGAGTAGACTAGCAGGAGTGAGTGTAACAACAGCCTGATGGACTGATATCACAGCGAGACCATTAAAACCTCATTAAAACCATTTGGGGGACTGTTAAAACGGAAATCTTCCAAAATTTTTAATTTTTTAAAACATTTTATACATTTCTTGGACATTTATTTACTTATTTCTAGTGTATTTGGTCAGTCATTCTTTCAGCCGTTAATTCTTGGAATTTGTTAAAATTTAGCTCACTCACCTGCTTTACTTTAGACAATTAGAATGCATTCAGTAATTCCGCCCCCTAGAATTATAGCGTCAAATTCTGAAATTAAAAAAAATATTCCAGTAATTTTTCCCATTCCTTAATGAGTTCAGAGCTAGAGCTATCCTAAATTTAGCAACATGCTACCCTAAATTTTCAACCTACCATAAATGTTTAAATGGATTCCTCAATATAACGATTTTATCGTTTCACTGATAAGGATAATACCTCACAAATTACCTGCAAAAGTTACTCCGAACCTTTTTTCCTAATTGTTGAAATTTATGTCAGTCTAATACGAGAACCGACCCATCATAGCGAAGCAAACACGAACTGAAATTCAGTCCACGCTTTCGCTAAATCAGCTGCACATTCAGCTTCTCTAATTATTTATGAATGGTTTGAGGCCTGAGGAATAGCAGAGACGACAATAAAAAAGGGCGAGACTCAAGTTACAGAGAACTAAAAATGAAGATTGATATGAGATGAAGACTGGTATGAATGAAGATACCAGATATTGTAAAGTTTAAAAAGTATTGGTAACGTAATGTTCATTTCTTTTAAAGAAAGAATGTGGTTCCTGTTGTTTACCAGCATGTTGTTTATCTATGATACTTTTGTTGGTAATTACTTTTTTCTATGTAATTATTTCGCAGTGTTCAATAGTTGACTTTTGGTTTGTTATGCTGTTACTGTAGCCACATCTTTCGGAAAAAATTATTCCTATAATTTTCCCCTCTTCATTTCGGACAATAAAAATGCAAAAAAAAGATGGGAAAATAGATGAAGAAATACGGAATGTATTCACCAGAGACTCTATTGTAAGCATGCGTCCAAAGCATTTTGTTAGAGATAATTACAGCTTTGTGTCTTTTCGGCTGGTTTCCTAAATCCCCACTGGATCGTCCGGCTTTTTATTGGAGAAAAGACGGAAAGTAATGAATAACCGTTTAGACTTCCTATAGTGGAAAGCAGGAAAATTCTATATGACGGAAATTGACAGATCATTGCTTACTGCAAATCAGCTTTCAAATTGAGATAGTGTATTGTTTATCACTGCTAAACAGCGAGATATAGTTTTCGTTAACACAGTGATATTGTCAGCTTCCAGACTGCTGATAAATAATTTCACCTTTGAAAAACAGCTTTCACAGAAGAGTTTTATTGCTATTTGCAGTTATCAACAATATAGTCGTTTCTACTTTTCAGCGTAACTTCGCTCAGAATAATCTTCTGTAAGCTATAAAAAATAAGTTTTTTTGATTCAATAATCTATTTACATAAAATACAGTCTCTTGGAAGATATTAAATGCATGATGTGCTGTTTTTAGCGGAAGAAAAAATATAAGTTTTTAATTTGAATCAATTTAATTCAGGTAATTACTTTTTTCTACGTAATTATTTCACAGTGCTCAATAGTTGACTTTTGGTTTTTATTCGTATTTTGACTTAATTTATTTCTTCGTATTAGTCGCATATTAAAATTATTCTGCTTTTGAGCATAAGAAATTGTTTGGGACAATTGCTTTGTTTTCTTTCCTAGAAACATAAATTCTGACATATGTTTCAACTAACTCAAGCGAGAGTAAATATTTGTGACTCTTTGTCTGATATATAGCTTTCACATTACCCTGAGTTAGCACTGAATTAACTGAATTAACATTTTCTCGTTTTAAAGCATTTTAATAAGCAAAACTGCACACGTACTACAAATACACTGACAGTTTCATTAACAGCCAATATGTTATATCTTTTCAATAAGATGCAGTCCGTGTACTTCAGAGATCACGTGACTTATTCATAGCTCATGTAAACAAACAAGGTCATTCCTCTTCGTCTTCTCTTATGGAATGCATCCGATTCAACTAACGTGTTGCTAATTTTAATGCCCTGTTTTTCAAAATGTTAACAGTATTGCTAGCTTTTGTCTGCCAGACCATCATTTTGCTCGACATATTCCTAAAAATATGGATACATTTCATTTTGCTCATCGTATACTAGAAAAAGCGAAATGTAGAAAGCATGTTTGCATGGACGTACTCAGCTGATTAGCGTTTATTTTCACAGAGTGTTAAATATTACAATCGTTTTCTTATATTCGTTAAGTTATTTATATTTGGAATGTAAATTAATGAAGATATCCGAATGATGATGATATCTGGATTTGCTCTAGGTATCTCTACCTGTAAAAATTGTTACCGCTTATAAAAAAAAGGGTTCATAATTTTTAGGTCATTTTTTGATTTTCTACCTTGTTAATTCAAAAAAATGAATAACAACTCTTAACCACCAAAACTACTAAAGCAGTATTTGAAAACATTGCAAAATATCAAAATGTTTAGCTTAATTATTCTTTGTTTTGAAGCTGCGGATGGCAATGATCTGAAAAAATTTAAATAGAATCCTAAGCTTTAAGATTTTATTTTGAAAATTAAGTGAGAAGTTACTTTTACTTATTTATAATTACAGTTGTGAAATTTCAGATTCCGTTAACAATACATAGCAGGTGATAGGTTTTACTATTATTATCATTTAATTTTATGATTTTCTTTTTACAAACTGTTTTTATATTGGTTTAAAAATATTATATGATCGAGCTTTAAAGGCATGAGGTTGCATACTTTAGATGTTGTTTACTTTAGTCATTATTTATTGTTACTTTAGTTATTATTTGCAGCTTTAGCAGTTATATCAGCATTATCTCAGATTTTATCCAGTTTATTAAGATTGTCAGTGATTATGCAGCCATAACAATGTGTGCTAGCTTGTCGCTGCTTGTTTTGTAGTTGTTTGCTCGTGTCGCTATCTATTAGCACCAAAGTGAAGTGCAGAAGCGCAGGAATTGCGCATGCCTTGGAAGATACTAATGACGTTGGGATTCGATCCCCGGTCTGTTCTGAGGCAGTCGAGTCTCATACCACTGTCGCAAAAGAGCTCCCAAACGACAGAGTCTGACATTCGAACTGCTTTGTAATGCGAGTATTTGATTAGCTCTCAAGATCGCTACAGTTACTAGTTAAAGATAAAAGAAATATTTACATGAGCTTTATAATGCATGTAGCGAGAAAGAGAAGAGATTAATTATTTATAAATAATACGTTCGGTATACAAGCTTCTTTTTACTAATTCTATTTTACGAGGGAAGCAGAAACGGATATTTTTGCAGTTGTAATTTAATTTTTGGGGGGTCCATGTTGTTATTTTAGCATTTTCATAAAAGCATTTTACAGAAATTCCGCTCTTTCTTTCTTTTAATCTCCACTGAATAATATTAGACAGTGAATATTGTGAAGCAAAATTAATAACAACCTTCATTTAGATCCATTGCAGGTGTACATAAAGAATTACGGCAGCAGGCCTTTTAGGAAAAAGCTGAAGGCACGTCTTAGTGGAACTTTTCCACATATCATTTATAAAATTCATTAATAAAAACAGCTCCAAATGTCCCTTCTAGTTCACTTTTAAGACTAGGGGGGAAATATCCGTGTAAAAAATTTCCTTGTTTGACACTTACATTTACTGTGTTTGAACAAAATTCTGCATTTTCTATTGATTTGCTATTTCTTTGATTGTGTGATTTACATAATAAATGACGCTGAATGACTGAAAAATCTTTGCACGTGAAAAGGTGACAATAGAGTAAATAAGAAAATAGAGCAAATAAGCGCTGCGTTTATCTTGTGTGTTTAATGCTTTAAAATGACAAGCCATAATGAGCACAACAAAATATTATTTACTTTCACGTTTTCCAAATTAATATGTTATTCGTAATTCCCTTCAAGTGAGTGGATAATGTTCTTGGGATAAAACTGTGATTGATTGAATGCTGAAAGCTTTACCTCATGGAATGTGCAGTGGACAAAGATGTTTATCCGATACTTTTTCAGCGTTTGAATTATAAGCCAATTCAATTAAACCTATAGAACATGACTGAATCAGATGTTAACTGAGTTAAAATAAAACTATTAAAAAAGGATTTCTGGAGGCGTTAAGGCAACAAGAATTAGTGTAACATTCATAAATTTTCAGGATTCGTTTCGAAAACTTGATTGAGCCGGAGTTACTTTGTAAACCCCAGGGGTATCTCATATAAATACGTATTGACTGCAGTTCCCAAGTGGAACAACAGAGTAACGAAGGAGAAGAAGGCAGACAAATGATCCAGATTTCGAATTAGCAGTACATAAAGCTACAGTGAGCTGGAACGTAAATAATAGAAGTAAGGTGAAACCACACGTTTGAAATTTAAGTCTGAGAACTCCTGCCATGTCCAGGTAGCTTAATTAAGAATCTTCACTAAATACGTTTGAAATATTAAATGCAAGCGAAAATAAAATGAATCAAATGCTACTACAAAAAAGCTAAAACAAACATAATACACTGAATAAATGTAAAAAATAATCAAGAGAATAAAATTTACCAATACGCTAGCTCTCACAGAAAAAAGCTACATACAACTGTAGAAGGGGAAAATTCTAGAAATATTTTAAAATTTTCAGAGCCTAGCATAAAAAGGTGCAGGAAAATACGTGAGGAAATACAATATAGTTCTGGTATAACGGTCAGCAGTATTTTATTCAGTAAAATTACATCTAATATTAAGGTCTTATCTATAACGATATTTACATTATAATGACATATAACTAATGTAACGATATATTATAACGATACTTGACTGTAAAGACCTTATATCATAATTTATGGTTTATACATCACACGTTTCTAAATGGATATTTTGCACGAATAAATGCAAATCAATGAAGTTAGTAAAATTATTGCTTTTCCTTTATTTCGTCACTCTGAAATCAATAAAAATTAATTAATTACATTTTCTAGATATCGGAAACTTGTAAAATTAATTAGTGATATTTTTACAGGCAGCGACTAATTACTACATGTCCTTAATAATATATTTTTGCAATTTAGACGGAAGGAAGCTAGCTTCCTTATCTGCATATTAAATGCCTGCAGTTCATCAAGAAATGAGAAAAAAATTAATATCTTGCGTCCCTTTTATTATGCACAGTCATAAATCACTGGTGACAACTCTTGAGCTTTTGTATAAAAACAAAAATTCATTAGCGAATCATCGTTCAACTTCTCTACTTATAACCCCTCTTTGTCAGACACTGATTTTTTATTCAGAGATCCTTATTGCATAAAGCTTTTCTACAACTAATATTGCAGATGGAACAAACTGACTCAAATCAGCTAAACGTTTAGAAAACATGAACGTAAAGTTATCCCAGGATCCTTATGTTCATTTATGGCGAGAAAACGGACATTGACATAATGCATACTTTATGTTTATTTTATTTGTATTTTAATACTGTATTTCTCACATGAGGTATTATGCTATTATTTAATACAATTATTAATTAAATATTTTATTATGAATTGAATTTTCAACTTGATAATAAAGACTAGCCGCCTGAGCAGCCACCTGCCTAAAATAGTTGTCATGAAAGGTAAAACAATATATAATGGTTTAAGCGAGCCCGGCTTATGTAATTTCATAAAAATATTTTTTTCTTTCTGATTAGCTGTCTCATAATTTAAATGTATTTATTTAAACCAATCAGATTAAAAAGTTAAAGAATTCGGCCTTCTTTGGTAAAGTAAATAAGGATCAAATTCATAACACACTTGGAATGAATTATCGCTTCTTCTGGAAAGAACTACAGAGTCTGGAAACGATTATAAACAATCTTTTTATTAAATCAGAGCTTTAACATAAACTCACTACTCTTAACAAACAACCACCACTTGTGAAGATGAAATTTAAAGCAACAGTTATTTCAAATTTAAAACTTAAAATCCCAAGGTTACACAAATCCTTTAACCTGAAGTTGGCACAAATTTTCAGCGGTGTAACAAATTCAAAATCCCAAGGTTACACAAATCCTTAACGTGAAGTTGACACAAATTTTCACCGGCGTAACAATTTAAATGTCGGCAATTATAATGGAACGGGAGTGAACGGGAAGAACTCGGATCTGCTTGTTTCTGAGCTCTCACATTTCTGCGAAAAAAAG
>KK117360.1:0-66113 GCA_000611955.2 Stegodyphus mimosarum
CTGGCACCGGGGACTTATTTACAAACTTATCAAGTTGAACTTCCCCGATCATCGTATAAGACTTATTGCTTCCTATCTCCAAAACAGAAGCTTTGCAGTGAAAATTGGAAATTCTGTTTCTACCACGAGAAACATTTTCGCTGGAGTGCCCCAAGGATCAGTATTTTCACTATATTTATATAACATTTACACTTACGATATTCCTAAAGACCCACAAAATACCGTAGCTCTTTTCGCAGATGATATTGTAGTTATGACCCAAGCTTCTACAGTTACTGCTGTCCAGCTCTTTCTTCAACATCATCTCAATCATCTAGAAAAATGACTCACTTCTTCGAGGATTGCAGTTAATACTGAAAATTCAAAAGCAATTATTTTTCGTAAAAGACAAACAAATTTCATTCCACGGAGATTCTATTTGATGCAGAAATTGACTGGGTTGAAGAAGTCAAATATCTAGGATTCATTCTAGATAAAAAATTGACTTTTCAGAAACATCCCGGGGAAACTGTGAAAAAAATTAATATCACGCTTGCAACTATGCCCCCAGTTCTTGGCAGAAGAAGTCGTATGCCCGTTTCAAATAAACTCATCTCACATAAACCTATACTTCGACCAGCATTACTCTATGCTAGTCCTGTCTGGGGCCACGCTGCCCAAACTCAACTTCTACACATCCAAGTTCTTGAAAAAAAAAACCATGAGAGAGATTATCAACGCGCCATGGTTCATTCCAAATTCGTTTATCCACCGTGATCTCGTAGTTTAATCAACTAAAAGAGCACATAAAACAATTGTTACATTGTAAGAACAATATTTAAACTAACAATGACTGTTGCCATTCCATGTAATATAATTTTAGTGCTGCCAACAATATTAAATATTATACCACAGTAGACACAGTCCAAGATTATATTCAAAAACTTGCCAGAAATTTCTTCTATTCTGTTCTCACTAATCCTAACAACTGCATCAGCTTTCTTAGATGCTCTCCATTTCCCAGAGAAAAACACAAATATCCATCTGACATTCTCCATCCTTAACATCTGTTGCCCATACTTGACTCTTCAGTTCACTGATTTCGACCTTCTCACCTTATTCGTCGACTGATGGCGGCTACTTGATTTATACTCTCGTTTTTTTGTCCATACTAATTATTTTGTTTTACCCATGCTCTTCACCAGATGCAGAGTATATGGAAGCAATATTTTCTGAAACTCTAATTCACGTATGAGAAGAGAAAGAAGTCAAAAACACTTGCTGTATTCTCGTTATAATGCTTTGGGCTATCTGAAGCTGCAATCTGAGGGAAGGCTTCAATCTGGGGGCAATATCAAGTATCATCATTTTCCGCGAATTTGGCAGGAAAATATTAAACTTATTGATTAGAGTATTATGCGTTTTAGGTGTTAGCAAATACTGAGTAAAATTCATTATAGTTTTCATAGTTTGAATTTCTAATATATTATTCGTGTGATTTAAGTTGGCAACTATAGCTATGCTATTCCGCATTTGCAGTTGCGTCGTTACGTTAGAAGACGTAATCGTGGAAGTTTTGAGTAAAGTTTAATATAAGTATTTGAATACAGTTTTTCTTCTCTTCGATATTCGTACTAAAACCAAAGTAAGTAGAATTTACAAATTGTTGTCAATTTATCCGGTGAAATACAGAAAACTATTCATTTTATCAATATCGTATTAGGCCTAGTAATTTTGTGTGGTAGCCATTTTGTACTGTTTTGTATTCGATTCGTATATTTTTCAGTGTTATCAAGTGTATGCATGTTTCCTTTTCATGTGTTTATCAAAAATGAAAACCATTAGAAATTTTCAACGGATTGTATTTATAATCGGCAATCTCGTGTATTGGAATTGTTTAGTACGTTACTTATCTTCAGTACGTGCGTCTCAATCTAGGGGTCTTAATTTTTAATGACGCAAAGTTTATTTCTCAACATAGAAAATTTTTTGGTAAATCGGTGTCTCCAAAAACGGGGTACTTTTAGATGTAGATTTAAATTTTTTTTTATTTAAAATTAAAATTTTTTTATTTAATTATTCCTATATGCTTCTTAATACATTCCAGCCTATAGTTGAGATCGCTGACAAATATTTTTCGTGGGAAAAATTATTTACATTTTCAGTCCCCACGGAGTTAAGGTATCTGGACACGGAGTTTGACACACAACAGAATATTGTCAAAATTTAGGATTGAAATATGAAACTAAGCAACTTTTAACATCACTTTCAGTGTAACCTAATGTCTTAACTAAAATTCACATTGTTGAGTTTAATAAATAAATACTATACAGTTAAAACATGGAATAGATTTAATTATAAAATGGACCCTGAAAAAAAAATCTTTTTAAAAAAGTTTACTCCAAATCAGTAAAAAATTTAAAATCCAAGTCTTTAAAGAAATATGTATGTCGGCGAGTAAGAACAGGTTCATTTAACACTTGTTTTATATCTCTAGAGTAAACCCAAGATAGTCTCTCCGGGATGGGAAAGATTTCTTTTCCATGTTGCGTGTAAATTATGGAAATGTGTGATTAGAATGACATTACAGTATAACTTGCTTTTAACAATCCCTCATTTGAGAACCTGGATTTTACTAGGAAATTGAAAATATTTGTTTGGTGCAATGTGAAGTCTACTTGCTTTTAACAAACTGGTTATAGCCAGCGAATTTTTGATTCATAAATTTTCAACTTCCACCACCTTAAGGTCATCTGATCTTTTTTTGGAAAAGTTTTTTGAACATTTCAAAGCCATCCGTAAGTAAGTGATAAGTTGTAAATCCTGTGGACACGTGACAGCTGCCTTTTTTATCTTGAGGATTAATCGGGATTGAATTTTTACTACCGAAATCTGCAAATGTTATCCAGTCTATGGTCTAAGGGATTATCAGAAGTTTTAAATCAAATTTTCATAAGTACTTGATTTTGATGCTTCTTGCTAGAAAGAAAAAAAAAATTGGAACAACCTCTAATGCTAATGTAAATATTAATGAACAATGCATGGGAAAATTTTACATCAACGTGCATTACCAGTTGCTTCTGTGGCTGGATTGGACATTTCTGAAGAGGGCAAATCACTGAGGAAGAAGTCATGAAGAATTTGGAAATAAGTAAAGAATATGAAAATTTTGTATCTGCTGGTGCCAATGCCATCACTTTCGAGATACCTATTCCGGAAGATATTGTAGCTGAAATTGAAACAGATGAAAAAAATAATGATTTTCAAGCTGAACTGCCTCAATGGCTTTTTAGTATGCAGAAAGACTTCCAAAGCTTTGGGTGCAGATGCAAGTTTGTTTCGAGCCATAAGTTCTCTCCGAAGAATAATAAAAGCAATAAGGCAGTTTAGAGCAAATTAACCGACTTCTTTTGTTCTGTACAGAAATAAAAAGTAAGTAAAGAACGTGGAGTATAGTAATTGTGTATGATTTTTTCACAAATCTTTTTTACGAACACTGGTTATAATGACCAAATATCAGGGTCCCTTCACACTCATTATAACAGTTTGACTTCATTTATAATTTTTATTGCCTAAAAATGTGTGCCTTTCTTAACATGTAACTATAACAAGTCCTATATGCATCTTAGGTCAGCCTAAAATATTAATAATAAGGTAAAATTTATAGTTTTGTTCTTTTGTATTTCAGTTAATATTTCCATCGTGAAAACTAGCTGAACACTGTCCACCACAGAGTACTGAACATTAATTCTAAATTATAATAAATTTTCCAGTTCTATTCAATCACAAGGATAATGACTTGAGTTAATTCTTCTGCATAGAAATTCTGCATTTATTTCATTTATGACCTGTCAACTTTTTCTACTATGTTTTATCCTATAGTTCCAATTTAAGGTAATCTGGTACAAATATCCAGTGTTAAACTGTTATAATAATAATAGTACTATAGACAATTGAAGCTAGCAAGCAATATATAGTTTCAGTCATATGTAGAAGTGACTTATAAGCAAGTAAATCTTTATCATTTGGCCAATTGTAATTCAACAAAAACTAATTTTTAAAACTTTCTGCAGATAATCAAAAACATTGTTAAAGAGGGAGCCCATTATTGTTAAGAAATATATTGCATTTACATTATTCAGCTTTGTTACTTTTTAAGAAGTTAATATTTAAGTACTAAAAATTAAATAAAATGCTTTTATATCTGAAGTTATGCGATAGATGTAACAAATGAAGAGTTAGATTCCAGTTAGTTGAGGTCTTGAATTTTAGGTAAATAGAACCAATGGCTAAAAAGCACCTGTTTTAAAAAATATGTAATAATGTGGTTTTCATATTAAATATCAATACGAAATACCATATTCAAGTAAATGTGTTACAAGAAATGGAGTTATTCTAATGTTGATGATTTCATAAAATTCATCATTCTTTTCTGTAATGTTGATGATTTCATAAAATTCGTCATTCTTTTCTGACAGCTCAGTTCATAATTATAATCTGGTGAAAAAAGAAATAAAGAATATTAAATTTCATTCAGTTTTTCTGAACCAAAGTATGAAAGCAGCAGTACTGTATATAAAAGTCTTGGAACAACTGCATTGTCTGTTAACACAATGCTGTTTTGAAGAAGGGTATGGAGTTTTAGAGCAATTAGCATAAATTATTATACTTTGATGCTTATTTCATTAAAGCTAATTCTTATGTGTAGGCATAGTAATGTTTTGTTCAGTATTTTGAATTACTGACAATTTCACAACAAATTAACTAAGTGTAGATATGTAAAATAAAATAAGGAGCTGCATGACTTCAAGCTCATATAAATTAGAATACCTTATGTTGGAGCATTGGTGAACTCATAATTAAAACAGAATAAATTGATAAGTGAAAATCAAAACACTGATATACATGCACTGTATGTTACTTCCTTATTAAAGCAGACAGCCTGCCGATATTTAAGTTACAAATTTGGCAATTCAATTGGTGTATTTTGTGATGGTGACCATTTTAATAATCAAGCATCAATTGTACATATTTTGATATATTTTAAAAGCATTAGCCTTAAAAAAAGTTATTTTACCTTTCTGGATTTTAGGAAAACCAAACAAATTCCCACGAATTACTATTACTGGCCACACATCAAACAAAAGCTTTCAATGAAGGGCAGTTCAACCTGAAAAAAGAAAAATCACCTTCTTAAAGTGAAATTAAATTGCCATTTAAAAATTCAGGATTACAGTAAAAATCTTGATGGATTTTTTACTGTGATCAATTACTTTCAATTTTACTTTGCCCAGTTCGTCTTCGTGGCCATATGATATATTTAATAATAAAAAGCCAATATTTATAACATGTAATTATAATACCTAAAAACTGAACTCTTTTGTTATGTTAATAATAATTTGCTGCATTGAAATGATTTTTCAATCTGGAATAACAGTCAATCTGGAAAAATTATAAAGTAGAATTTCGACATATTTAAATGATAACTGCTTCTTGACTTTGATATAGCTTTAATGCATACTAAAAATTATTTTAAAAAGTGCAATATTTTTTTTATCCATATAAACAGTAGTGGTAACACGATCTAGTATTTAGTTTGGATTAAAAAAAGTTTTGCAGAAGGTAGAAATGAATAGAGAAAAGGTAGAATAAATAGAATAGAGCTTTATTTTCTCAATTACGATTAACTCCAGATGATTGATTTACGATAAATGAAGATCTAAAACACCTTGAAGTTGAATGTTATACACATTGATTTTCTTTTATTGACATTGCAGGGAAGAAAGCGACTAGCACTGCAAATTGCATTCTTCCTAAACATTCTGATGTAATTTCTGATATAAATATATGTAAAGTAAGTTACACTTAAATATGTAAAACAGTTACAATACAGATTTAAATCTCTTATAACTGGAATCGTAAAAGACTTATTTAATTTCCTGCCCTTTTGTTAGGTTTTGAGATTTTACCCAAAGCACGTGCAATGAGTACAGATTTTCCACTGGTAATTTTTTTTTTATCTATTACTGTTTTGACAGCCACATTCAGCTGAAATCATAGACTTTTTTCCTGACTGAAAACTGAAAATAATCCACTGCTTGTTGTTCTGTAGTAGATAAGAAATCCCATTTCCCCTCTCCCCCCCCCCAATTTCCCCTCCCCCCCCCCCCCGAAAAAAATGTGAGAAAAATGCAGCAGTAATAGTTTTAACATATATCATTGTTCATAAGAGTAAAGGTGTCCTATCAAGAAACAAATGAAGTTACATAAAATGAAACCACAGATTTCATTAGTTGACATGTTATTCATAATTGACACTGAATCATATACATAAGTACGGGATAATACATAAGTGCCAGTTTTTCTATCCATTATCTGTGGTTCATATGCACAGATTTTGTCATCTGTCAAAATATTTTAGAAATTTTGATACTTCTCTATTAATACAGTACTGGTTATTAAATATAATATATATCGAAACATGAATACTTGTGCAGTGTTTAACATGCGAAATGCCTAGATGCTCGGTATTGTGCACATTTAATATAATATATATTATCCATATTACTGTTGTTATCAGTTCATTTTTTCATGAAGCTTTGCATATTGGTATAGGTGCTGCCATCTTGTTAAATTTCACGTGTGGCTTTCATTCGTAGACAAATACTGAAATTTTTTTATTAACGATTATTTTGTTTGATCTTGCATACTAATAAATATTGTTTTTAAAAGGAAATTTTTCATCATGCATCATCAAAGGAAAAGGAGGCATTCAACTTCTGATACTGAAGATTATAGTGATAATTTTTCTGGAAGAAAACATTCACCAGAAAGTCATAACCATCGTCGAAGACATTCCAAGCGAAGGAGGTCTAGAAGGTAAGCTATAGAAAGGAATTGAATAGTGTAGGAAACTGAGCTTTTCTACAGCAGTTTATTAATTAACAAAGAAGTTATTGAAATTGTATTTATAAAAATTGTAAAGGGAATGAATTTGTGAATCACAAATAAGTTAACTACATATAGCAAAATTCGATATGGGCAATAATCATTGCAGTTGAGTGAACTTTGCTTTTATAAACATGTAATTAATCAGTTATTGCATTTTTTTTAATTATAGAAATTTTTTTGCTCCCACCTTTCAGTTAGAAATCTAGTTTAAAATCAAGCTTTATCATTAAAATAAGTTTTTAAATAAAGGTAACTGTCTGATATCCTTTTTTCAATAAAATATTAAAATATAGTTTGTTTTGTTCAGTAATTAAGGAATAAGTATATTTTATTAATGTTTTCCTATCAGATCTAAATAAATAGTCCTAGAATCTGTTAATATTTTAATTTATTAATAGTTTTAAATATGTGTTTCTATAAAAATTACAGTATATTAAAGGAAACCTGAGAAACTTCTAAATTGTCTGATTTGGTCTCAGATTCGAATTTAGACCAGAGGTTAAGTAGTGCAATCCACTTGTTTGCATGTTGATCTGAAACTCCTGAAATGCCTTATATAAATTTCCTCTTGCCCCTAAAAAAAATAAATTAAGTGAAAATTAACACTTATCTACACTACTTAAATTAAATGACTACTTTTAGTCCTTGGTTATTTATAATCACTTTTTGATTGTCATTGTTCTGCAAAGTAAAGGAAGCCCTGAAGCTAAATTCAAAAGAAAGATTGCACGGTACTTTGTTATAAGTAAAAATAAAAGGCAGTTCATTCATCATGTTTAGAAAAACATTGAGTCATCCATTAGTATGACAGGGTAAAAACCTTAAGAATAGGAATATTAGTGCTCAGATGTGTGTATAAAGGGCTGCTTCTGTTGCTGCAAAAGAACTAGAATTAATTTTCAGTGACATGAAAGTTGCAGTGTCTCTAAAAAACTTGTCATAAAACAGCTGATGGATTTTAAGGTAAAAAAACTTTTATGTGACTTTTTTAAAGAGAATAGGTATTATTTAGATATTTAGATATTAAATAAAAATTGAAGAAATTTATATTAATTCTGATTTTATCTCGTAATTTATATTGATAGATGAAGATAAATTATAAATATTTATGTATTAAGTATGCATTAGTAAAGGTACATTTTCTTTGGATTGGGTCTGTTAATTGTTGCTGTGTTCTTTAGAGGTTTTTGAGCACTAAAAATTTTGAAAAATAATTGCTTACAGGGTTATATATCATTAAGAGAAAAATGTTTAATAATGTAAATAGATAGAAGTGTAGAGTAAAAAAATATACTATTTAGATAAAACTGGTTAATGAACATTGCAATGGAAGAGACACACGCCAATGTGACAATCAAATTCGCTAACACAACCTTGTATTTGGCGTACATTCACTAAAAACACTCAATCGATTTCGAGGGCAGCTACAGGTCCCTCCTCATCAGGATAACAAAATATTTTGTTCTCCTGAAATTTTGTTCTCCTGATGAGGAGGGACCTGTAGCTGCCCTCGAAATCGAATGAGTGTTTTTAGTGAATGTATGCCAAATACAAGGTTGTGTTAGCGAATTTGATTAATGAACATTGATTAGGTATTTAATATATATTTGATTGTTTAATATCGACCAGTGAAATAGGTACACAAGTAATTGTGTACTTATTTCACAAAAGTAATATATTGTTCCATTCATGTACATATTGGGAAAAACTGACCATCAAATTTCTATTAGAAAATTTCATATTTTTGTAGGATATTTTCGAAGTTTGTTCTGCCCCTTTCTAAGTAGCAATTCATTCTAGTATTCCATGTACATTTTTTGACAAGCATTTAAACAGTAAGAATAAAGATTTAGTAATATAATCAATAATGTTGAAATTTACATCTGATATACAAAAGTTTTAATTAATCAAAATTAAGATCTGTGTAAAATGGTTGTCTTTTTGAATTTTGCAATAGCAGTAAGATTCTTTTAGCTGCAGAAAGTTTTACTTCTTAAATAATAGTAGTCTTCACTTAGACATTTCATCTGTATCGTCTCAATTTTCAAGTATTTGTAAATAATTTAGTTAAGAGTAGTTTTTAATCTTTTTTTGCCCATAGAGTTAAGAGTAGTTTTCAGACGTTTTTTGCCCATCCACCATTTTGATCATTATTAAATGATCTTTTCCCTCCTCCAAACTCGAAAAAATGCATATGCATTTTTTAAATTAAGGTTATTTTTAATGTGTTTTATAAATTAAACAAGCATGTTGATGAGTAACAAAACTTGAACAAAAATTGTAGTTTTTTACATTCACAATATACTTAATATCTACATAAAATGCTGACTGCATTTCCCACTTAAAATTGAAATTTCCATCTGGCTGAGAATCCCTGATATAGATGATTTCTTGTGATTGACTGTAAGTAACCTATTTGTCTTCGTCTGATTGACTGTAAGTAACCTATTGTCTTGTTCTATCTAGTACTGTAAGGTATATATAGTTTCATTGCATTAAAGTATTCCTTAAACCAAGAGCCTTGTCCATGATGATATGTGAACTGATGTATTTTTCATCACAAGCGTTGATGTGATGTCTTGTCTAGGATGGTCTTGTCCAGTTTGGTATATTAAGCTATAGAAAAGCACACGAGGATTGTGTGCCTATGAAGAGGGATACCTTCATGGAGGAATTTTTAAGGGAAACTGGTTCGTCTACTTATGGGAAAATCACGAAAGCGCCCATGCAACCAGCCCGTTCACCGGAATTAGAACTCGGGTTGAACTACCAGTGTTCAGTGACTCAGCCACTGGTGGGAATTTTATAATGAGAAAAGCACCAATAAGTTGTAAGAATGTAAGCGCTGGCTTCTCATCGATTAAATTTTCTCTTCATTATCTATTACAAGTTGTTTGCATAGTACCTGTACGGTAGATTCCTGGTTAGCTATGGTGATACTGGGGAAGACATGTACAGTTAATTCGAAAGCAGTTAAAAAATTCAAGGAGTAGAATGCAAATTTATTAATAGAAAAATATAGAAGATTTACCTGCTTTTAAAGCATTTTAATATGAAAAAAAATTAAATGAAGAAACTAAATTACTTTTAAAGTGTAATTTGTACAAGAGAACTTGAAGGATATTAATTTCAAACTTGTAAAATAGTCAACTTATTTTTGGCAGTTTTTTAAAAATTGATTAGTCTTACAAAGCGTTATATTGTTACTCAACAAACTCTATTGTCTTTCCAGTAACTGAGAAGATATTTCTAATCACCACAAAAAGCAATTGACAAAGAAATAAAGTCCAAATTAGTGTGCATAGGTAGTATGGTTTTCATAAAAATTTTAAGGAATTTTAAACCAGGCTTTAGCATTAAAGTAGTGAAGGCAGTTAGCCCTTACCAGTTAATCAGTGTGAGGGTAACACACCTATTTATTAAAATTACTTTTGTTTTTCAGTTGGGAATCATTGTGAAGTACAGTTTTAATGTCAGTATACTTGATTTAGTTTTTCAGCATTTTACTTGTAAAGGGTGATTTAACATATTTGTGTTATTCTGGATTACAGTTAGTTCCCAAATATTATATATTACCTATTATCACTGCTATTATTTTACATGTTCCTTTCCTTTTTATAAAGTTTTGTAATTTTTAATAGTAAATATTTCATCACTTTGCAATTAACAATCCTAAAGTTTTTTTAGATAGGTAGCTGAGCTTTTAGTTGAGATAATAAGGAATCTACTATATTTCATTTCTGTTTTTGTTGCTGCTTTCTTAGCTGTCTGTGCTCATTAATTTGTGGTCTTTTTTCTCTGACCTTGTATTTTTGAAATTAAAGAAATTGCAGTTTCAGCATGAATAGCACTGGTAGCAAACAGTTCATAATGGGTATTACTGCAACTGCCTTGAGTCACTGTTGCCTTGAGTCACTGCAACTGCTTTGAGTCATATAAAATATAGAGTAAAGTGTTATCTTACCACTCACTTTACTCTATATTTTATATAATTTTGTCAGTATGTTATTTTGTAATAGGGAGTGGATAACCTGGTCTTTGTAAACTGATTGGTATATGTAAAAGATGAATGCTCACTGTCATAGAAGGTATACTATTATTGTAAGAGAATTTTCCTGTTGCTGTGTTAATGGTCTCAATCTGTTGAATTTGTTGAATGATACTTCGTTATCAAGAGCTATGCTCTTTATTCATAGTGCTTTATTTACTCGTTTCATTTTTTGTTGGTAGGGTTTTTGGTACTAACATTAAGTTATTAATTTCTTCTATTTTTCATTAATGTCTTAGCAGGATTTTTGTATTAACATTCACAATATAGGTGCTCGCGCCAGTGTACGTGGGCCGAAGGCCCTACCCCTAATCTAATGTTCATGCTATTCCTAATAAATACCACATAATTTCAAGACTGTCAGTTACATTATAGTAAATGCTCAGGTAAAAAATGGAAATCAACTGAGAAAAACTAGCTATTGCATAATGTTGTTGTTTTATTTTACGTTGTATGTGACCAACGCACGTAGACTGTAAATGACCTCTCAATACATCTGACAGGTGATTCGAGTAGTTTCAAGCAGCAGAGGAAGAAATGCAAATAACAAATCAGAGGCAAATCAAGTAGTGACATGAATCCTTTTACATTATAACATATCTAATTATTACATAAAAGAAGAGACAAAGTAAAGTACAAGGGGAGCAGCACTAGTCGAGGAATATCTCAAGAGTGAATATTGTATAAAAGTTGTTGTTATGACTATATACATATTTACATAACTCAAGTCATTTTCACAGGATGCCTTAGGGAGTTTGATTCATAAACAGATCTTCGAATAAGCTAAATAAGATGAATAGTTTGTCAATTGAATTTTCTGTGGCTTGGATTTCTGGCATTTTAGCTTTTATATTTTTAATAATATTGGTTAACGTTAAGCCATGAAAAATGTTACCTATTTCCTTAATTTAAAGATTTCCATAATCGAACTAATGTTTAAATTTTGATTTTGGCTGCTATTACCTGTTTCCTTTTTTGCATTACTACTGGTGCTTTGATTATTTTTGACTATGCTGGCATATGAAAGCCCTGGTTTTACTGATGCATCTACTGAAATATTTGTGGGTTCTACAGCATTGTGTGGATGTTTGCTTAGACTTTGTTGTTGTCTAACTGGCTTTGGGAACTTCGAACAACCCCTGAAGTTGGCTGTGTGTCCAAATTGTAAACAATTACAACACCTGACATTATCTAATTTTTTCGCTGAACAATCTGAAATTTTGTGCTCACCGGCACATTTAACACAGCGAGGTTTGAGCCTGCACTGGTCAGAATTGTGATGGAAGTGCTGGCAGTTATAACACTGCACAACACTTCCATTGATTTTATACTCATTTATCTCCACGTAAAAAGCATGAAATACTTTAACTCGTAAATTTTCCCTACTTCAGGTGTATTTTCTAGTTGTACTTGAAACAATGGCATTGGAGCCCTAGATCTCAACCTATGCATTTATGCTACTTTTCGCACTTTAAAGCCTAAATTGCTTAACTCTTTAATTTCCTCTGTAGGGCAGTCGATCGGTAAACCTCTTATTACCACTTTCACTGGCTTATTTACGTTTTTGAGTATCAAATAATGATCAATATTGTGTGCCTCGTATCAAGTTATGTCTCGATGATCATTTTCCGTTTCCGTTTCCCAGCAAATTTTAATTTGGTATCTTCTCGTATTTTTTAAAGAAAATCCGATTATTTCATGGTGGGTTTAGTCATAATTGGTTTAATTTTTGGTTGTTCAACCAATACCTCTGTGCGTCCATAATTTCGAAGGCTGCATTGTCCTTAAGGTTTTTCAGAGTTTCAAATTTATTACTTTTCGGAATTAATTTGTTTTAACAACTTTGGGTGGGTGGGCCGCTTTATTAGGCGAAATGAACCCATCTGAGTCTTTTAAAAAATGTTTGCTTTTTTTTTTAGAAGGGCGTTTAGGCTGAATGCATTTATCTCACTGATTGTCACTTACATTAGATTTCTCATTTATAATTAAAACATCATTATCATTAGAAATATCATTAGAAACATTAAGATCAGCAAACTGTTTACGTAATTTTAACTTAATTTCTGTATCGCTAAGATTGGCAAATTCAGGATTCAAATCAGTAAATGTTTTACACTTATCTCTGAATAATTGCAGCAGGCCCTCGGTGATGCTCTTCCTTCTTTTCGTAGCTGCATATTGTGGAAGGTGTTGATATTCCACTAATGTATCTAAAACCATTTGAGCCAAAACCATAATGCTATTAATTGTTTCAACATATCCAAGAATCGCAGCGTAGTCCATCAGATTCAGTGTATCCTTTAGGAGTAAATCAGTCCAATTATTATCCAGATTCTCATCCGCTAACTTAACGATTTCCTCGGTCAGCCCCGTCACGAGGTGCCAGGCAACTTGCCTTAGCATCTTCAAGGGTGAGAGGTCTGTACACTTTTTCTTCCATTTGAGATGTATCCAGTAAGTTCAGTATATCCACGAAGAAAACTAATAACGCATTACAACAATCACAACACCATTACCAGTCGGGAAAAATTGTACACAACACTAAAAAAGCACATAAGCATGAGCACGAGGCTGTGAAAAACGAAATGGCGTACCACACGGAACCGGAGCGATCATCATCTGTATTAACATTCTTGCAGTTAATACTCTCTTATGATATTTTTTTATTATTGTCTTTCTGAACATAATATCCTAAAATTGGATCTATTGGTCTGCCACCTCTAAATATGTTAGTAAATTATATTCAGACTTTCTAGGCACCTGACTAAAATAATAAACTGCCTAAATGACTCCCTAATAATGAAACTACGTAGGAAATATATAAAAATACAATGACAAGCTGCGAAGTTGAATTAAGACAACAATTTAAGAATATTCAATAATACTGATTAATGCCTTTAGGAAAATAGCTGAGCTTGACTGTAATGGATCAGTGCTTGCTAGCAGTTGTAATTATTCCTTTGAAGAAAGCTTTATTAATATATTTGACTGTAGTCTTTTCAAAATTTTTTCTGTATTCTGTCACGAAAATAAGATTGATTTTGGTGGGTGACATCAGCCGTAACTCTTTCTGTCAATTTCATATCCATTAGCCAATTGATAATATATTATTATGTGTGTCAGTATGCAACTTCTGTCTTCATTTGAATTATCGGAATCTATGATATGTTGATTTATTCACTTTATGTATGTAATTAGATTTTACAAAATTGCCAATTGTTTTATTGCAGCCGTGAGAGATATGATGGAGAGAAAAGCCATCATCATCGAGATTACAGTCCAAAGAGTGATGATCATAGGCACCGCCATCACAAAAAACATGAAAGTTTATCTGATGAGTCATCCAGCAGCAGCTTTGCTCATTCTGGTAGTGTTCATCGTCCTCAGTGGAGAGATGATACATCAAAGAGAAAATACCGTAGTAAGAGACCACATCGTTCAAGATTCCATGGTTCACGGGTTAGTTCTTGTTCTTGATTTTTTAGGGCATTAAAGAACGTTAAGTTTGAAACTTTGTGGGATTTGTGCTATAGCTTGCGAAGCTCGGTCATGTTTCAGTGTGCATATATAATTTATTTGGGAAACTTAAGTGATACTGTGCAAATGGCAATATCTCAAGCAAAGCCGTTTTCTTTGTGCACATCAGTAAGAGCTTATTTTTTCTAATAAAAATAATTTAAGTGTTTTAAATTAGTTTTAGTTAAAACTAAGTTTTAATTATTTAAAAATTGTCTTTTTTTTGGGATTGAGGATGTTAATTTCTGGGCAAATGCTTGAAAAATATGTCAGTTTAATGTGTTAAAAATTATTGAGCTATTTTGGCACATTTCAGTATGTGTGTTCTGTAAAATTTTACTATTTTTTTCTAACTAGGCACCTCATTTGTGAAATTTACTATTTTGCGGATTGAAGTGAAAAGAAACAGTTGCATTCCTTGGTTGGCAGTTAGAAAATCTAGTTATAGCTTTAATGCTAGCTCTTCTGAAAGATGTATTTTATATATCTGATTAACAAAAGTTTTCTACTAAAAACGTTCTTACTAAAGTTAGGGGGGAATGAAAGCAAGTAGTTTTAAACTATTACCTCAGTTTGTGTAGTAATCACCACCCAAATCTATGATTTTCAGTCAACATTTTAGTAGTTTTTCAAAGCCTTTGGCCCAGAAACTTGGTAGTGAGTCCAAAAAAGATCAGCCTCATTTCCGACGTCTTC
This sequence comes from Stegodyphus mimosarum, assembly GCA_000611955.2. Lineage (NCBI taxonomy): Eukaryota > Metazoa > Arthropoda > Arachnida > Araneae > Eresidae > Stegodyphus > Stegodyphus mimosarum. Next base: position 15,191 of record KK117360.1, read on the forward strand.
TGCAGAATGGTAGATAACACTAGTAAGATGTAGCTGCCGGTGTGAAAAAAGGTAGAAAGTCCGAAGGAATGATGTCAGGGATGATATGGGGTGTGGGGCAGAAGGTCCTATTCGAGTCCAACCAGAGTTCAACCAGTGAATGCAGATACATTTCCTTGTGCATTATCTTGATGGAACACTATCATTTTTTCCTGTAACTGATCTTGATATTTTTCCTTGATAGCAGCATCAACACTGACTAACGTCTAACTTGTACAACTTATTGTCAAGGGCTTTGCCTTCTTTCAGATAATCTTTGTGGATAATACCATGGCAGTTCCTCCAGATACAAAACATGATCTTTTTGTTAGTCTAAATGCACTTTGTGATGCTGCTGACAGTATCACCGGGTGCAGACCAACCCCTTTTTTGGTCTGTGTTGTTGAAGTAAATCTGCTTTTCATCACAAGTGACAGTCTGGTCCAGAATTTTGTCTTTGCGTTGATTCGAGCAGATTAGTGCAGGCTTTGAGTCAGCTCCTGCAGCACCCAGTAATCGATTTTATATGTAAAGTTTATGCGATGTATAGCATGACTAATGGACATGGCATTAACGTCTGATCTTGTTCCACGAGTACTCGCAGGCGGACCTCATCAACATCAGTAGGCTGGCCAGAGATCTCTTCTTGAATGTCATAGTCCTTTTTGAACTTTTGATAGTTCACAGTGTTTTATAATACGACATTAGTACCTAAAGCTTAATGCATGATTTGGTAACATTCTGTAGCTGACCTTTTGCAATTCCATTTCAGACACCTTGTACTTAATGATATTTTTTTTACAAATTTCACTACAGTGTTCCAAAGCTACTCTCTTCAAATGCCATAAATCATTTGACAGAATATGATGCCAATGCAATGCCAGAATACATGCCAATGCAAATTGTTTGCACAGACGATATTTGCAGTGGTGAGAACTTTTGTTAAAACCCGATATTAATCATCATATCTCATATAGATAAAAATCTTGGAATTTTAACTGCAAAATTGCTTGGTACTAGTTGGTGATAATTATTTGGGATGTTCAGGGCAGAATATTTAGTAATATATGTAAGATGAAGGGGAAAGTTTTTGCTTGTGGTTCATTGTGAAAAATCATTCTCTCCATTTTAAGTGATGCAACATCATATAAAATGCCAATGTTAGAAAAATCTCTGGGGCTGCATAAAAAGTTTATTTTTGCACAAAATTAAGAAATATTCGCATTATTGAGACTGGTTCATCAGATTGCTTTTGACCTCGATGAAAGTGATGCTATGTATTGGTTACTTTGCCTTTACAGACCCACAATCTTTGAATCATGAATTAATTTATATCAGACATTCAGGGCTAGTTTTGCTGTACAACTTTGTCAGAATTATAATTTTTCTTGAGTATTTTGCTGATTAGATTCTTTTTCTATGTAATGAGTAAGTAGAATGTTTGATATAGGATTTTGTTCAACATGTGATATTTAGTCATAAGTAAAAATTTGGCAGTGTTTTGCTACAAAAGTAGATTGCACTTCTTTGTGATGATCATTTGCTTGTCTTTTGGTTTGTCCAAGCAACTAATACTTTTAGTAAAAATGTCAGATTTTTAGAATTGTTCCCATATTCATTTGTGTCTGAAATTCTGTGTGATCAGTTTTTATGAAAAATAGTTTCTCATTGTGGTTTTCTGTTAATATGAAGGGGGGAAAACTTTCAATTTAAATGCCATAATATTAAAACTTTTAACTTCATTGCTGTAACTTAATATATAATTTAAAATTTGAATCTTGCATTCCTCTGTAGATGGTTGATGTACATATTTGTAACCGATAAGAATGTATTCTCTGCTTTAAGTTACAAAATCTGTGCCAGATGAGAGGAGCTTTGAAAGTCATATTATGCATTAAGAGCATTTCAGAACAACAACTATTTAGTGTAAGTTTTTGTCTGTCACCTGATATTAAATATCAACAACCAAGATTCTTTTAAGTGTTTCAGCACTTAGGTGAAGCTTTGGGAATTTTTTTTATTTGTTCATTATTTCGTCATTTCATGACACAGTACTGGATACTGCAATAAACATTCTTTTATTTATTGCTTTGGCATACTGATGAATCTGACTTATGATATGAAATTTTCTCAGTGCGTGTATCTGACCTTATCTTTGAGAAACTTCAGAGCTCTTTGCTTTACAGATGAGTAGTACAAATTGCATAAAATAATTTCACTGAATGTGGATGGCATTACAAATACTGTGTAATGAGGGAGAATTAAATTATTCATTTCCATGTTTCACTGGCAGTTTTATTTACTGTAATAGCATCATTCAAAGAAAAAGAGAATGTTTAATAAACTTCTTTTAAGCAAAAGAAATAGATTCAAAAGAAAGATATTTAAAAAAAAAGCAAATGAAGTTTTTTTTTGCTGTTAATCTGCCTTTGTAGCTGTCTTCAGAAAACGGTACTTTCTGATTATCCTCAACCCTTCTTCAAAAGTCATCAACCATCAGCAACTAATTTTTTGTTAAGCTAAGATACGAAAGAGAACGGCCATTGTTAAAAATGGTGTCACACAATGAATTACATAACATCAGCCAATTAGCAAAAATAAAAATGCAGTAAACACATTTAGTAAAATTTACTTTTTTTTACACTGTTATACCGATGACCTTAAGTCTGTTTTAGCTTCAGTAAGAGTCAGTTAATTGTAGAAACTTCCATCGCACACAGCTTGGCACAGCACACATTGTTCATTCCATGTTCACAGTGATCTCTTTTAACTCTAAAAAATATCTGAAAATTGACCAAATTGAGCAAACTGTTTTTCCATGTACACAGCAATTTGTTTTTTTGCTTTTCAGAAATTTCGATCCATGAAATTCAGTCATTTGTACAGCTTCATAGAATGAATTTTTTGCATTCTCTTCTTTTGGGCAGAATGTCATATTTCTGAAGAAATGCAATGCTTTCATTTTCATCATCATACGAACTCCACAGTTCCATTACGATTTCTTACCCCCCCAAAAAAACCCACTCAGTGCAACAAAACAAAACACTAAAGACCTTCCATTTGAAGATAGAAATTGGCTTTCCTCTGCTGTGCATGTGCACTTTCATACCTAGGGTTACCATGTAAATACTTTTTGGGTTGCCTATTTTGGTGACACAGTATATTGACATATGAATACTTTTAAAGGCGGTTGTGGATAATCAAAGTTGCTATAAAACTAAGCGTAAAATTGTTGATTCCTAGTACATTTGTATAGGTATTACTGATGTAAAGCTACAGGCGACCAACATTTATTTTTAGCTGTGACCTAGTAAATCATGCATTACCATCATTTTATGCCTGCTGTGAGTTTAATTTTTTTCTAGTATTTACAAGCATTATATTGTTGTGCACAGTGTTATATTCAGTTTAAATCACTATATGTAAAATACTGTTACAGATTGTTTCATAAAGTTTATTATTGTACGTTTATAGATTTTTAATTTTTTTAAGGTATAATTAGCATAGTGTTGTTTCCAAACACTTAAAATTATGTTAAAAATATAACAAATACATCTTTCAAAAGAATTTACTATCTGACATTCTGTCGTGTTGAAAATGAGTGCCGTTTAAAATGGGGGGGGGAAAGGGACATTTCTGAAAAGTGCTTCTTGAAATTTTGCACCTAATAAAAGTGCTAATAAGTAATAATAAACCTTCAAAGGGTTAAATATCAAAGCATGTGAAGAAAATGCATCTGCTTTGGTGTATTTTCTTCACATTGCTTTCATATTTTAACTTTATTGCATCAAACTGCAGACGGTATTAGACTGCATATAAACTTTTATGTATGTGTTACTTAATGTCTGTTAACTTTTAATTGATAAATTATATAGGTAAGATAGAACTAACATTAAATAAAGCAGCGATTATTATGTGCACTGCCGGGGGGAGGACAGTTCTGTATCTTCTGCTCTACTGAGCCGATTGATGAAATTCAAATTGCGTTTTTCATGTATTGAAAGTGTGACTTAGGATATATATTAAATTTATGTATAGCATTTTTCTAACATAGGTATTTTGACACAAAATGGGTCTTTTTCTGAAATAACAAATTTTTTTTCATATTTCGATTCTATGACTCAGATTAAGGCTAAATATTAAATTTTTGTAAAATTTGGTGCGACATTTATGGATAAATTCAAAAATTTCACCTGGCAAATTTTTTCCAGTTTGCGCCAAGAATATTTCACTTGCCGAACTTCTTGATACACGACAACCTATTTTCGTATCCCATTCATCATCAGGAGCGGAAAAAAATCACATCGTTTCTGCCTTTTTACATTTTGGCTGAGCGGGGGGAAAAAGTCGCATTGTTCTTACTTTCAACTAATTTTAACAAAGTGCCTAAACCACATTTGATGTTATCATTGCTTTCAACAAACATGCAAATTTCAAAACATGGCAAAACATAAATTCACGTATATCTTCGGAAATTTTAAATAAAAAATTCTAATTTTTTTTGCAGGTATGCTTAGAAATAAGAAGATGGTGAAAAATTTTATAGGTTATAACTAAAAATTTATTTTGAAAAATTTATAAAAATTATTTAAAAATACAAATTGTCAAAAAAAAATTACCATACTCACCCATATACCATGCACAGTATACATACCAAACTCAATTAACATTGAGGAGCTAAAATTTTGAGGGTTAATTTTTTAGAAACTACTCGTGCGATTTTTACAAAACTTGGCAGTTTGACGTAATTTGAGTTGTAGACTTAAAATATGGAAAAAAATTTCATGTCATTTCAGAAAAAGTCTGATTTTGTGTCAAAGTACCTGTATTAGAACAATGCTATATATAAATCTAATACATACCCTAAGTCAGGCTTTCGAGACATGAAAAATGCAAGTTTAATTTCGTCAATCGGGTCAGTAGAACGGGAGATACAGAACTGCTCGCCCCCTTTCGGGTATCATAAGTATATTGCAGTGTACGCTACAATATACTTATGATAGCTGCCAACTCAGCCAGTTTTTTTATTGAATCTCTTTCTCTTGATAGATAACCAAATCTGTTTTTAATTTTTAACCGTTATTAAGGAAAATTGCCAAGGTAAATGATTCCCAGCAATAAATAAAATTTATTAAAGAAACTGGTGTGTGAGTGTGCATTTTCTATTCTCCTGCCTTTTGTGATATTCATGTTTTTTTTTTTAATCTGAGGTGTCTTAGTGTACTGTGGATGATTTGTAGAATTTTTCTGAAGATTTAATCGATGTTTAGACGGTTAGTATTTGTATGTAATTTTGCTTTAAGTTAATAAATGGTACTAAGTTTACACACACACATTAATTAATAATTTTGTTTTAATCATGTTCAAAATTATTTTAATGAATGAAAGCTTTTCTTAGAATTTTTTCTTGGAATTTCAAGAAAATTACAAAATAAAATCAGCCAAAGGCATAAGATTTACACTGATTAAATATTAACATCTTTTACACCAGAATCATATTATAATGCGTTATAAAGTAAATTTGGTTTTTTAAAATACAAAGGTTTTTAAAATGGCTTCCCTGTGCACTGCTGATACCCCTTTTTCTTAAGTGAACATCTCAGTTTTCCATATTTTAAGGTTTGGAGCTATGTGCTGTATATGTAAGGTAAAAAAAAAGTCTAAATATTTAAATTGCTATGCCCTCTTAATTCTTTTAATCAATGTAAGAAATTTGAATGAAATTTTAATTAATGTAAGAAATGTAATAGAAATTTGTAAGAAACTGAGTAATTCCAAAATATAGTTGTGTACACTTCCGGTAATAATTCACTTGGCGAACATCTGGGTTTATGTTAACTTTTTGCTTTTATTTTTGTTCTGAACATGCAGAAAAAATATTGTTTCTTCTTTCTTGGAAACATTATTTAATCAGTTATTTTAAGATTTCCTTTTTCTTTTTAAGTAATGATTTGAGGTGGATGCTTAAATAACAGGTGTCTGAATAATTATTTTTAAAATTTATTTGTTCGTTCAGATTGTGTACTTAATGCATGCTTGTTTATGTAATTTTTTAAGAAATTTGATTTTATTTGTATGAATTTTATTTCTTCCCAAAGAATACTTTGTGGCCTAATATTTATCACAGTGCCTCTGAAAACTGTGGTGCATTGAAAGTGAACAAACATACTGTAAAGCACAGTTAATACGTTTTTCAATGGATCATTTTAGAAAAGATTATAAATGAGTAATGTGTATAATCTTTACTGTACACATTACTACATTTTAATTTAGAATGGTACCATGCGAACAAATTTTCAACAGTTTTTATCACTGTGCCATTGCTTTACAAATTTTCATCATCCTACATTTAGTTTAGAATATTACCATATTTCTGAATAATTTTGCATTTTCATTTCTTAACCCTCTAACCAGCAAGGTCGTATATAGCCTAGAAAATTTTTTTTGATATTTGTGAGAACGTATATATACACATGCATATTAAGATATGTCAAAGAAATTAATGCAATATATTAAAAGTACACTATTCCAGATATGAAACACCAGGAGAATTTTTACATTAAAATTAAGCAAATAATTTTTTCTCATAGTAGTTTTGGGAAATTTGTACTTTCTTAGCGAAACCCCTGGACGGTCAGAGGGTTAAACTGCAAGAATGAAAGCATAGCATAAAAGGACTAAATTTTATACAAATAATCTTTCAGATCCCTTGAATTTTCCTTTTTATAATGTCATAATTAATTTTCTGAAGAAAACCTTAATGATTTTTCTTGAGGCATTTTGAAAATATATCTGCATTTTTTATTCGCTGTATATCATACTCGCTTTTGAAACAACCTGGTTTCTGTGACATTCTTTTGAGTAGAGATATGATATGAAAGAAAAGCGGGGTTTCATTAGAATAGAAATACATTTTGGCTGTTAAATTCTTCAGTAATCAGCAAATGCAGCCGAGACATCTCTGGATTTTCCTTTATGACATGCTGTAACATTCTCTGATGTAATTTAAATTGATCCAGCTCTTCATTGAAAAAAGTTGCCTTTTTTTATATTATTTCTTGTGTTTTTTTCCTAGTATAGGTCCCATTTGTTTAGAAAATATTTAATGCACTGATTGGAAGCCCTGGCAAAATATAATTTCAGCCTCATATATTTCACCTTGCACATGTCATTTCTTTGAAGTTGTTTTCTGCAAACTTGTGCTTCTAATTTCCTTCTTTTAGAAACATTTGTTGTTTTCAGTTCTTTCAAAAAATATTATTTCCACAAGTTTTGTATTCTTGTCGAATTCTCTCAAAACTTTTATGTTTATCTTTCAGAGAGACTGCTTTTTATTTTCTAGACATTTTAACTGCAAATTAAACCCAGAGGGCAAATAATTTTTTTAAAACTTGTTTAACGTATAGAAGAATGAAGCATCTCATAAACCTTTTTATCTACAGAATCTAATTTTACTAAGTGATCCATTCTTAACATTGGGTGAAAATATTCTAAATCATATAATTTTAACAATTTTTGAGACTGGTAAATGATGTTAAAGAGCATATTTTTCAAAACTATATGTAATAGTGTGAGGAAGTGACTGTGCAAGAGGGTTAATATAAAAATTTATATTTGATTTATTTTCACTAAAAGATGAGGTGTCTAAAACCATCAAACTTGTAAAGTTTAGTTTATATTAATTATTAAATACTTAGTATGAAACCATGCACTATAAATTAGCGTGCATAAACTTTCCCCCTTTTGTTGAAAAAGTGAAGAATCAGTCCAAGTCAGATTCCAGTAAACCAAAACTGAACAAAATACACCCATCAAAAAAACAAATTTTAAAAATTTGACTTTGAATCAGTATCAGCTTCGAATAGTACGTTTTAATATTAACTTCCAGACAGCCATTCCGCCAAATTTTCAACTGAGTGAAATTCAAGTGATCAAAGTATTATTGTATATTCACAGTATTACAATTTAAGTAATGAAGATGTATTAAAGATTAGGAATCTTGTAGAGTTTGCACCGGCGCAATTTCCTACCTTAATACAAATATGACGGGTGAATAAAGAGAAGGCTTGTAAATGCTTGATTTTTAGCTCAAAACTAAAAGTAGGATGTCATTGTCCTTTTTCCTCATCCATGTAAGAGAAACGTTTTCTTTGAAAGGATGCTTGTGACAGGAAAACAAATGTGATGTCTTTTAAGTACGTACATTTATTTTCTGGACAGAATGGCTCTGCAAAATGGTTAGTTACCGTTGTGGAAGGATTATTACCTTGCAGTACAGTGTGTTTGGAATTAAGAGTTTGGCTGAATAATGCAGGATTAAAAATTGTCTGCTGAATTCTTAACTGTTTAGGTTACGTCAGCTTGTAAGATAAACCTAATGTTACTTAGATCTTACTTTACTTAATCAGTTTAATTTTGTTTAGCTTAGAGATTCAAAAACACAAAGTGACTGCAATGAAAGCAAATATAACTGAGTGCTTATTTTCACTACAGTTTGGTAGTTTAAAAACTAATGCGTTAATGAAACTTTTTTTTTGTTTTGGCTTGAGAATAAGAATAGTAGAATAAGAAGTATTTTAAAATAGTTTGGTGATTTTTTCCAGTGTGCAATATGAGTACTAGCCACTTTCTGTTTGGTAAACAATGTAATTTATCCACAGTTTTCTAAATAAAAATTTGCTGAAAACCAGTGCAGTTATGCACTCGAAAGGTATATGATAAATATAGTGCTAATAGCTAAATTTACCAGTACTTACTATCTGAATGTAGACCATCATTCATTAGTTAAACATGCTTAATTTATACTTTTTGGTGGAGTTGGTAGAAAAAGTGCAAATGTTAAAACCGTGATTAATATAAAATTAGTTATATGTCGACAAAAAGGGCAACTTTTTAAATTTTAAATATTATTTTACAAGAATTTTAATCAGTTCTAATATTAACTGTAAATATAACAAATAATATGAAAATGTAACAATAATCAGCATGTATATTATTACTAATGATCAGAAGTCAGATCTTGACAAATAATTTGACTTTTAAAAATGTAATTCTAAATCTGTTAATATAAAAATATATATTTCTTTGAAAAAAGGACTCTTTGATGATAATATTAATGGCCGTTTTAAATATAACCATTTGTTTAACAATTTATTTTGCCGTTAACACCTTGAAATATCTTCGGATATTAAACATCTTCAAAATCTTTTTTATTTGTATTCTTTTCTAGATATAGAAAAGAAGATACAAATCTTAGAATTTCTTCTGTGCTGTTAAGCATTTCTCTGGGACATTTGCAGAAGTATTGAATATGCACTTTTGATGTAAGCCAGAGTATATATGATGCACAATTTAGAAATCTGAAAATAAATTTTTCTTTGCATATGAAATGAAGATGAGTGAAATAGACAATAAAGTGGTGAATGGAAAAATTTACTCTGAAAAAAAAAAGAGGGAAAAATCTTTAATGTTGTTTATAAATTTAAAAATGGCATTTTATATGCAATTAATAAATACTTAATTGGCAGCATTAATAAAAATGACAAAGAAATTCTGTATGAATAATTCTCTATGAAAGTTTATTTGGAAATTTAAGGTAATAAGAATAACTTGCAATTTGTTGAAGATTGCACCGAGGTATGTAAACCATTATTGTTAAATATAACATTGTGATTTAGATATTCGCATTGTCTGTGTACTTTTTGAATATCTTGAGGAAAAAATTTTACAGTTTCTAATACAAAAATTTTCTAAAAAGTTTATAAAAATTATTCTTAAATAAAAAAATATGAATTTTGTTTGGATTAGACTTAAATTTCAAATTATGAATTATATATGCTAGAGTTAAAATTTTGGTTGTTAATTTTTTAAAAAAACTTATTTAATTTATTATGAGCAGCAAATACTTTTAAAACCATACAGAGAAAGAACTAAATTAAAATGAATAGCTTTGGAACAGTTGCAAATTAAAGTTGGAATTTTGATTTAGATGTTTTCTCTTTTATGTATTTTAAGTTAAATAAAATATATATTTAAACTAATATTAAATTCTCCAAAATATATTGTTTCATTTATGAAAATTTAAGCTTGATAGGTGAAAAAATACAGTTCTTGTATGGCACAAAATTACGTTGTTTTAAAAGATGGTTGGAAAAGTAATTATTATTTTTCGTAGTATTAATATTCTAGTGGTAGTTTCCGGGTGCTTTTACAAGCATCCCTACTATTAAGTTTTTGCCCTGGCAAATATAAACATAAAACAGCAAGGAAGTAGCTATAGTATATTGTTGTGTAAGAATAGAATAAATATTGTGAGATTTTAATCCAAATTATTAGTATGGGTAGAAAAAATAAGCAGTGCTTTTGACTGCTGAATGATTGTCTCAGTTCAGCACTTTTGATGTAAGCGAGAATATATATGATGGTTCTTCAGCTGAACTGAGACAAATCCTGTTCAAAGCATTGATTTCTCTCAGTTCAGCTGAAGAACAGCCGAACTTTTAAATGCAGTTGTCACTCAATTATCATTGCAGCCTCACAAAAGGCTTTTCTGAACGTTTCATAAATCTGGGTAATTTCTCTAAACGAAAGTGAACACCGATTTGCTGTTTCATTGTGTGCTATTTTTAAGCCTCATACTATACATATTGAGGCTGCTTGTGTAAAATTGCGGTAACATCCACATTACAGTGACAAATGCTACTGTATCTGGTACTTTGCTACTTGGTGAAGTAAATTTTTTTGTGGGGACGGAGGGAAGGAATATGGACAATCTTCATACATATCTTACTTTAGCTGAGTTATTTAGCTAAAGTTAGCTGAGATATTTAACTTTAGCTGACAAGAGATAAGGTCAAAATATTGTAATGCCCAAAACTTGCTATGCAATATACTTGTGATAGTCTAGTCTCGAGTATGCACAAGGCCGCAGTGATCTGACACAGCTTACATGCCTTTACAAGTTAGCCATGTACACTGCATATAAAAAAAGGGGGGACAGTTCTGTGTCTTCCGTTCTACTGGCCTGATTGACGAAATTCCTATTGTGTTTTCCATATCTCGAAAGTGCGATTTAGGATATGCATTAGATGTACGAAGGTAAGTTGAAAAATAAGTTACCCCTGTCGACTGTGGTCAGAGTTGTGTATGAAAGTCAAAAAATAGAATGAGACATTTGTCATATCGCTTGATAAGCTTCAAAAAGCCCTCCTGGAAAAAATCAGGGCTTTGCATATGGAAGAAGCGTTGAACGGCTTGTTTCACTTCAGTATTGTTTCCAAAGCGCCTTCTCCCGAGACTTTTCTTCAAAGCCGGAAACAGATGGAAGTCGCTTGGTGCGAGATCAGGACTGTATGGCGGATGGTGTAGGCGCTCCCAACCAAGAGTTGCAATATGGTTTTGCATTGCCGTCGCCGAATGTGGTCTGGCATTGTCATCCAACAGCAGAACACCAGATGTGAGAAGGCCAGGCCGCTTTTTCCGAATCGCCTCTTTCAATTTTGACAGGGTGTCACAGTAGCACGTAGCATTGATGGTTCCAACCTCCAAAAAGTCCAGCAACAAAACTCCTTGGTCGTCCCAGAAAACTGTGAGGAGCACTTTACCTGCAGAGGGAGTTGTCTTGAACTTCTTTCGGACAGGTGATGACGGATATTTCCACTCCATAGATGCGGCCTTCGATTCTGGCGTGAAATGGTGGACCCACGTTTCATCCCCCGTCACAATCCGAAACAGAAAGTCATTGCCATCCTCATGGTAATGCACGAGATGTTCCAGGCTGACTCCCATGTGTTGTTCCTTGTCTGTCGAGGTCAATTGTCGGGGCACCCATCGTGCTGACACTTTTCTGTATCGAAGAATGACGTGGATGATGTTTTGAGCTCGCTCATGTGAGATTCCTAGTTCTTCCGCTACTTCATCGATGGTGATACGCCGGTTCGCTCTAATCATGTCATCCACCTTCCTGACATTTGCATCTGTAGTGGCCGTGCGCGTCCGTCCAGCTCTCGGTATGTCCTCCACTTGCTGACGTCCATCACTGAATGTGCGACACCATCTCCGCACCATTTGCTTCGACATCACACCTGGCCCATAGACTTCCACGAGGCGGTTATGAATTTCTGTTCCTGATACTCCACGTGCCCATTCATAGCGGATAACCGCTCTCACTTCCTCCTTTGACCACGAATTCAAAACGCACCTTCTCTCCATACCTACCGGGGCTCAAATGAGAGGCTGGTCTCCGCTTTGCGCAGGCACTGCAACAGCGCCATCTGCTTGATTTGCAGCGACCTCTACCCAATGGTGTATCGGTGACTTGCGCGTTTTCCTGCTGTGTCGCCTTTCGCCCATAGCCGTTCAACGCTTCTTCCATATGCAAAGCCCTGAATTTTTCTTGGAGGACTTTTTGAAGCTTATCAAGCGATATGACAAATGTCTCAATGTACTCGTACGAGAATAATAAAATGAAGGTATGTCATATCTTTAATGTCTCATTCTATTTTCTGACTTTCATACACAACTCTGACCACAGTCGACAGGGGAAACTTATTTTTCAACTTACCCTCGTATATATATGGCATTGTTCTAATATAGGTATTTTGACACAAAATTGGACTTTTTCTGAAATGACATGCCAATTTTTTTCCATATTTTGATTCTACGTCTCAAGTAATTCCAAACTGCCAAGTTTTGTAAAAATCACATAAGTAGTTTTTAAAAAATTAGCTCTCAAAATTTTAGCTCCTCAGTGTTAATTCAGTTTAGTATGTATTTATTAATATCTCTTTTTTTATTTTGCATATTTGTTGAAAGAAATAATAACATCTAATGTGTTTACACACTTTTGAAATTATTTGAAAGAAGAATGTTGTCATTATTTTTCTGCTGGTGCACAATGTAAAAAGGGAGGAAAGATGTGACTTTTTTTCCGCTTCATTACAATGGAAGGGATTGGAAAATAGGTTGCCATGTATTATGAAGTTCGCCAAGTGAATTATTCTTGGCGCAAGCTGAAAAAAAAATCGCCAAATTAAATTTTTGAATTTCTTTGTAAATATCCAACCAAATTTTACAAAACTTAATATCTAGGCATAATTTGAACCGTAGAATCGAAATATAGAAAAAAATTGGTGGTATTTCAGAAAAAGACCCATTTTGTGTCAAAATACCTATGTTAGAATAATGCTATATATAAATCTAGTATATATTCTAAGTCACGCTTTTGAGACGTGAAAAACACAATTTGAATTTCATCAATCGGCCCAGTAGAATGGTAGATATAGAACTGTCCGCCGTTTGTTTTTTGCGCAGTGAACATCAAGAACCCACAAAAGTCAGATATCTAACTTGCTTATGTGTGTAACAATCTTAGCCATATTTAGATGTTCAGTACAGTGAATAGTGAAAGTAGAATTTAAGAAGATTTTTAATTTTGGGGCTGACGACTCATGCTTTTTCCACGATGTACATTTTAAAAATAAGAATTTAACAATATTGGTAATAATGGACAAAATGAAAGAATTATATCTAATGCAACAAAGAAGTTTTTGCTGTGAAACTGCAAAGAAATTATTTTTCTCCTTTTAATTCATTTATTATTTTACTTCCTTGTATGAAGTAAAGGAAGTATTGTTATTGCGAAAAATTTTTTGTCTATGCTTTTCTATGTTTTTCTGTGAAAGTCTATGCTTTTCTTTGTTTTACAATTATTAATGAAGATGTTTTGAGTTTTGATGTAATTTTGCCTTGCTGCAAAGTGTTAACTGAATTATTGAATGAGAAATACAGCTTTAATGAAATTTGAGGAAATAATTTTAAATGAAATTCAGGAAAAAATATGTATAGTTAAATAAACCATGCAAGGAAGTCGTGTTGCCCGCATCAGATTTTTTGTGTTAAATAAAACCCTATTTTTAGAAATATTTTTTAACTTCTTATTCTCAATAACACATAATAAAATTATTCAATTGAGAAATTTTTTAACTGTGACTTGTTTTACTTTGAAGAAATATGGTAGTAGTTGAAAAAATCAGTGGTTTTGCTAAAACATTAGAAATACATCAAAATCTCATGAACTTCATTTAAAAGATTTCTTTCACTGTTGTATCTGATGACGCAAACAATAATTCTTAGTTTTAGTTTGTTCATTAAATAAAGCTATGATGAAAAATTTGTCATCATTAAATTAAAAGAAATCTATATGCCATGGTGTATTCTCATCCACAGTGAGAGGTTGTGAAAAATTTGATTATTTGGGAACAGTTTAAAAATAGAGGCAAAGTTTTGATGATAGTGGCAAACATCTTGAGTGATTAAAAAAAGCTAAATCTAGATTTATAGTATATTAAATGAGGGTATGTGTAAAAACTCATTTCAACATTAAATTTAAAAATATCTAAATTCAGTTTTGAAAAATTTGTTTAACATTTAGTATTGTCATTCACAAACAGTTTATATACTAAATTTGGACTTCGTAGCTTATCAGAAAGTTGTTTAAAGATAAGTGACAAACTTTTGACCATAGCAACAAACATCAAGAGTGAGGTTAGTAAAAGCTTATAAAAGTAATAAAAAGCAAGTGTAATTTTCTAGTTGGTGTAAATTTCTAGTTATTCTTTCCAAATCAGTCTTTCATTTGAAGGTTCCATTCGAAAGTGTCACGTTCAGTAATTAATAATGTGTAATTGCAATTATAATGGTTTAGGAATAGGGAAGTAATGGAATTTAGGTCTAAGTAAAATTTAAGTAGAATTTTGAAGATAATCCAATCTCATGTTTTCTAGGCAGTATAATATAGAAGTAAAAAATTTTTCGTAATTAATTATGGTAAAGCATTTAATCTCCCCAGAAAACATAGTAATAACGTTTAAAAAGTAGTCTGAGTAATAATGTTTAAAAAAAGGGTTAAAGGTGTATTTGTAACAGATCTAAAAATGAACGGTTTTTCTTCATAGTTTAGCGATATTTTAGGAGCAATATCAAATTTTGTTATTGTTTCTGTCATTAGAGTTCGAGATTCTAATAAGTAAGGATTTGTATGGAGAGTATCAGCTTGCCTCTTTTCCCATTGCCTGTAGGGACCTGTTTTTGTTATTATTATTATTATTAGGGCCATACAGTCAGCAATTTGTACAGGAAGGTACAGAAAAACAAATCAACAGGGTCTTGCACTGCTTGCTCCATATTAAAGAGTAAATTTTAAATCTCCATAATTTAATAAAATTTGAGGCATACTTAAAGTAGTGAATGTGTAGGATACGTTCCAACTAACTGAACATTCATGGGTACGTTAGGTTGATTGGTTGATGTGTTGAGATTTAGTGATAGCATATGTAATTTTCATGTTTGGATCTAGGGCAGAGGTGATTGTTAAGAATGATGGTCAGTACATGTTCTTTTTTGATTGTTAGACAGCTGTTGATGATTGCCATCATTTGGCAAATGATTTCCAATTTCCTTGTAGGAATAGGATTATACATGCCTTGTTCAGTTTGCTGTAAATCATAGTTGCGTAAAAACTTGGATTGTGGAGTGATGCTATCTGTAGTGACAAATATGAGATCTATGATGATATGGGCATGTATATGACACTATCATGAATCTGATAATCCATCCTGGGTGGATAACATATAACTTAACTCAGGTCAGATTCAGGATGTTACTGTATGATTCATTAGCTGTACTGTTTGTGATCTTCCTGTGATGCAAATTGCATACCCTATTTATTATTGAATTTACTGTCCATAAAATTTTTTAAGTCATACTTTCTTTGTGATGTAGTTTCATCTCTATTTATTTAATTCATTTAAATGTATTTTTCTCTTCAAGCAAGTTTTGTCACTACAAAGTAAAGTTGCTTCTGGCTGACCATGAATATTCAGCTTTTAATGTTTTTTCTTAGAATCCTTTGACGTGAATTCAGCTTCTGTAATGGCCTCCAGTTGCCATAAAAGGTTTCCAGAGGTTTGTCTTCCAAACTCTAATTTGTTTCTTGATTCTAAGGAAGTTAGTAGCATGGATCTTGCTTCTGCTATTGTTGAAAAAAAAAAAGTCAGGAAATTAGTTATCAGATTTGGGATCTGTGGCATTACTTATTTCTGAAAGCTGTAGTCAAACATCAGACTTGTGAAAGAGAATGCAAAGCATGCAGTAAAAACTGCTAACTGCATTAACATAAGTATGACTAAGTTTATGTGTTGTTACTATGATAAATGTGAAATAATATAAAAATGAAAATTTTGCTATTAAAGTATTTTCTAACATCTTTAAATTTACATTTAAGTCAGAACTCTTAAATGTAAAAAGCTTAGTTTATTTAACTTCAGTTTGTTATTTCTAGTAAATATAAATATGATGCTGGGGTATCATCCAAATCAAATGTAGCTTCTGAGAACTCAGAATTCCAGATGGGCTGTTTCAGAAAAAAATTAAAATTGCATATGAATGATAATTCAAAGAAAGTGAATATAATGAAAACTGAAATTTGAAATTAATATTGATTTAAGCTTAGAGACATCAGGTTATTTCGAAGCAGGAGGCATGAAAAATGAGCAATGCCTTTGCCTGAGAATCGAACCACGGACCTCTTGGTTACGTGTTGTCATGACCACTACACCAAGAAAGCAGAAGAAATACCTTATATACTCCACCTTTTAAAGGGCGACTGCGGTTTGGGGGTCCCAATCGCCCTTTAAAAGGGAGAGTGTGTAAGGTATTTTACATTTTAGTTTGGGTGCCAGTATAGAGAGTAGGTTATTTCAAAGCAGGAGACATGTAAAATGAGCAACTCAGTTGCCAGGTGTCGAACCACGGACCTCTCGGTTACGCATTAAGTGTGCTGACCACTACACCACGAAGGCATGTGAAGAAAGTGGGAGAAATACCTTATGTAAGGATAGTACAGTTTAGGAAAAAAAATACAATATTGGCCCTTTACCTTTTTAGTCAGTTATTATGATGGCAGCTATATAAGTTAATGCATTGTTATAATTTTATATGCATCGTTGTTTTATTTTGATTAGTTTGAAGTTAATTGTATAAATTATTGCATCATTCTAAATTTTTGTGTATTGTTTTATTTCAATGTCATTAAAAAGTATTGCAATATTACTGCATTTTATTGTGGATGAAATTACAGGATTAATATACCTCATCATGATATATTTGGCAAACTGCATGGTCATTCTGAAGATTTAGTTGTAAAAATGTGACATACTTGTCTATGTCACTTTCTTTTCTTTGTCACTTTCTTAGTCTTTTCTTTGTAGCTAGCCATTTGGATACTATTAATGTGTTGTTCTGTATTTGTAAGGTGCCTCTGAATGTTACCTGACAAATATGTTGTATAATATTTTTGAAATTAGTGTCATATATTAAAAGGAATATTAACATGAAAACTACTGATTTTAGTAATCAATTAGAGAAATATGTATATACAGAGAATTTTAAATGTAGCTGGTTAAAAAGTTTCTCGTTAGAGAGATGTGCAGCTATACTGTGATACACATTGTGTAATATTGAGGGTACTAGCTTCTTTTCGAAGAATATGGAGAAGCTAGATAGCTAATTTTCCTTCTGTAGCTGTTACTGGGTCCTGATCTTCCTTACTCCTGAGCTGTTACTAGATCCTAAAGTTGATCTTTTGATATGTCAGAAAATTTTCTGTTAGTTTAATAACGAAAGGTGTGTATTGAATACTGTTGAATCAGTAGGTTGTAAGAGATCAAACAGTTAATGCATGTATTGGCTTATAGGCGAATACTTTTAAACTGTTATAACAAAGTTTAAAAATGAAGGATTGAAGTAATAAAATAGTTGATGTTAATCTTAAGCATTCGGAGATTTTCGTGGCAACACAAGCCTTTGCATCGTGTTTTACAGATAGCTTGATAAAAGGCATGTTGAAAGATATATGGCCATGGCATAAGTCTTTTAGTCTTGCATTAGTTCTGTACCTTAAATAGGAATGTTGGGAAAAAAAACTGCAAGTTTAAAATAAAATTATAAAATTTTTTTTTTTTTTACATGTGTTCATTTAATCATTTAATGCCTGTACTATTTGTGAGATAATGAATAACCTTTAAACTACTGACTGTTAATGCCAGCATGCATCCCTAAAAAAAGTACATTTTTATTATGTTTCAAGTTGGCAGCTGTTAATGTTTCATAGTGCTAAATTAAGCAAAGAAAATATTTAATCTTGTTTATGCCTCTGGTGTTTGCTGTTCTGCTTTGACTAATGTCTTATTTGAATGGCATGTGTATGGGGGTGATGAGGAAGAGAGTGCTTGTTCGTCTATCGGCAACAAGCAAGTTTTCATTATTTCACTATGGTACATCTTCCGAAGCGGGGAGTTAAAAGAAGTTCTAATATTTTATGTGCTTACGTTTTTCTAGTTGTTTTTCGACAGCTTGCGAACTATACTTATCAAGCAAGAACCTTAGAATAAATGTTTATGCATTATATATTATATTTGGAGTGGGAGGTTAGTAGGTTTGAACATTATTTCATTTCAGTAAACGCAGTAAATATTTCTTTCTTTTATTTTTTTCCCCTAGTAAATGAGCGTAATGCGTTTCAAAAGTGAATTGTAACCGTTAAATTGCACTACAAAATCTGTGGTTAATCCCTTGCGTCATAAATATCCTTTACACCCAGGAGGGGGCGGGGGGAAAGCTGCTTTCCTCGCATGACTGAAGCTGAGCGTAATTTGTGGTCATGATGACTGGAAAGTATTCGTTTCGCAGCGCATCGTTGCACACCTCCCATGGAATGAGAGGAAACTCTCGTTTCTGAGTTATGTTGCAAATTCTTTTTGAGATTTCTGGACTTAAGAAAACTATAGATGAGTTGCAATTCGGTTTTTGTCCTTAATCATGGCGATAGGCATTCTTTTAAAAAATTGCCTTATTAGTAAGAAATCATTCTCACCTAAAGAAAAGGTAATATCTTAAAAATCTGTATTAAGTAAGTGAACATATATAATGTTCGAATAAGCATGTTTTGTATCGCAATTTTGAATTATTCTGATGCCATTTAAAATTGTTTTCCCAGTTAATGAAATATGACTTTTAACTGCTGTTTTATTTCGTAAGTTTTTCGTAAATCCAATAAGTCAAGAAAATATTACCTAAATTTAATTAATTACAGACACTTAAATGAAGTTTAAAGAAGTTTTGAAAGCAAAAATATCTTTATTTAAATATGTATCGAAGTTTGAAAGCATTTGAAAAAAATTTTGTCAGTGCCTCTGTTTGATCTAATTACCTAAATAACGATCATTTTCACTTATCAGATACTGATGCGATCTCTACACTTATTTTTACGCTTTCTGAAGTGCCTTTGACATTTAGTCGCTTTTTATTTTTGATCTTGGTGGGTGAAATAGAAAACACGAGTTTTTTATTTTATTTTTATTATTTATTTTTTTTGTATGCAGGCCAAAGAAGCACAGGCTCGTAACATCATTTGAAATCACCCCGGCTCACTTACTTAAAAACAGCTGGGAAAAGCCAATCATTGCATGTTCTAAATATTTATCAAATTACCGCTTGTGCAGTGCACATCAGATCATGCTAAACTGCATTCGTATCATTTTAGGATTCGGTGTACTTAATTTTTCGTTTCTGCGTATGTACCGAGAGGGAACAATTTATTTTACTATGACGTCATTTTAAAGCCGATGTATTTTCATTTTGGGAAGCAAGAATTAGATCGCATGGAGCAAGGAGGGTTGTGCGCCGTAGATGCGGCGTTTATTTTAGGATTTCGGGGCCTTCTACCCACTTCTAATATAACACTCAACACCTTGGCTAAGCTTGCTGATGCCACCTAGAAGGCAGCCTGCCAAACGCGGCAAAAAATATCTGCTGGGGGAAAGGCTGGTACTTCGCTGTGTTAGTAACTGCCTGAAGTGTTCAAGATCGTTTGGTTGGCTGCTAGACCTAGTGCATTTGAATTTTGTCGCTGTCGTATTAAGTTTCGATGTTTTTTAATTTATAAAATTTATGAGGAGTTAAAAATGTAATGTAAACGTCAATGGAGAATTATTTATAATTTTTGTGATTTTTTCAAGTAATTTCTTGACTAATTTGTTGAGTTTTATTGGAGATCATCCTCTGCATTAAAATTTGTGCTCAACAATTACATATGTACGGTTATATTAAATATAATTTTTTGGTATAGTCATTAATAAAATTTTCATTTTTTTCCCTGATTATACCAGCAGCTATTAGCCTTTTCTTGGAATAGGAAAGTTTTCTATTTAAATTTTTCGTTTACAATGAAAGGAAAACGAATTGGAAATGGGAACAAAAAAGCCATGCTTGTTAGGAACATGGTCTAACAAATGCATAATGCAATCTTGTACAAGCTTCTTGCGTGGTTTTTCATCACGTCTTAGAGTACAGGACAGTGAATCCAGTTGTACAGATTTGCACGGTATTTCATCAAGCCAGGCTGCAGAAGAGGACTGGTATGACTTGCCAGCTCCGGATATGTCTGTAAATGGCATCTTTTTTTTTTGTTTGTTTGTTTATTAGTAGAGTTTAGACTATTTGTGTGTTGTATTTTAATGGGCTTTTGTTGCTAAATTAAGTCTTTAATTTTTGATTTATTTAAAATGTTAAAAACTTAAAATTTTTTTGCATGTGCAAATATTTAGTTTGACTTTGCTTGAGATACGTTATGAATGGAAATTTTAATGATTGATTTTCATTAATGTTTTCACCGTTTTTCAAAAGAGGGATTATTATTACTTAAAATTTGTGCTCTTTTTAGTTAATAAAGCATGTTTTATTTACTGTTATGTGTGTGCGTGTGTATGTATATATGCATATTTATTTCTGGAAATTTTTCTGCGAGTGCTGCTGATTTATTCATAAAAAACCAGATGGATACTGAGACTATTTTTAAACTTTTTAAATCAAATTCCTTTAAACTGTGTTCATGCCAAATTTAATCATAGTAAATGCATATATGTACACACACACACGTAATTACTGTTTATTTCAAAATAATATGTATATACACTATTGAACTGATTGTTCACACACCCTGCCTCCCTATTTGTGTTATTTGCTATGGACTTGGCCATCGTCCGTGTTGGCTGTTTGCTGCTGCCATGAATTCCTGACGGTTGGTCTTTTACCGAAAACTGCTTTGCTACTGCACCTGTCCATGAATGACAAAATATTGCCCCTCTTGGAACTTCTTTGTGGATCGAATTGCTGGTTGGCGTTCTGTTTGGGCGACGTTTGAATTGATGCAGTCCCCAGCACCAGTCGACGAATCATGCTCCCGTCAAGCAAGCGTGGAAGATGATGAGGATGGACACCTTATTTATAGGACCGGGGACATACTTCAGGAACGATGTACTGAACTATCGTAAAAATATTTTTTTTTAGTTTCCAGTGATGTTTTCATAAGATCTTCGATTTGTATGTTCTATTCTCTTGCCTAATAATTTCTGCAGAGGGTTATTACAACCGATTTTAAAAAAATTCTCTTAAATTATTTTTCAGTATAATTAATTTAGCATATATATTATAACTCTTTAACTGGAACATATTCAACAACTTGCTTAAAGGAAATGTTTATTCCAACACTAAATTATATTTATTTAACTCTATACTGTCTTTTTTTAAATATGCAAGTCTTTTGTTTTTAAATATGAGTCTGCTGTTATGAAACATGTAGGTAAAAAGGGGTTTAAAATCAGCATTTTTTATTTAGCTAATCGTTTCATATGATAGTAAAACTTATTTGACTTTTTTTTATTAAAAATTAGTTTGACTACAGTAAGTCAATAAAGAAATGTATATATAGAAATTTTATGAGATTTCTAGAAAGTTAATTATGCTATCTAAACGCTGTGTAAGTAAAAAATGTGCTGTTATGGTGTATGCTTATGATAGTTAAATTTAAAAAATGTATAAATGTCTCGGATATGAGAATTCCAAAACTGTACTTTGAGACTTTTAGTCTCCGTTAATGTAGAGTGTCTTTGTCTCTTCAATGACACGTTTCTGAAATTTTAGACAGTTCTGTATAAATATGTGGACTGTTGTGTTCAATACTGTTTTATTTATCCAGTTTTAATTTTACAGATAAAATTATTGCTACTCTAGGAGAGGGCACGTTTGGAAAAGTTGTGAAAGTCGTCGATTTAAATAGGTGAGACATTCTCTTGTGTATTTTGAACTGCACTTTTGATAAAAGTTAATAGTTCATTAAGTAATTTTTTAGTTTTGTGTCAGCTATTAACTATGTTCTGATTTGTTTTAATGTCGAGCATTTTGCGTCTGCCCTGGTAAAATTTAATTACCCTTTTAATAAAAATATCTGCATACTTTTTCATTGTAGTAAAGTGTTGGTGTGCTCAATCCTAGAAATTCAAATTTAAATACAGTTGTCTTACATTTTCCAAAGTATATGAGATTTTTATCAAGTTGATGTATTTGTAAAGTTAAAAAAGTAAGAAGGACTACATACATGGAAATTTTTAACAAGCTTTCGTAGAATGTTAAGTCTAGTGGTGGCTGAGTGATAAAATCGCTGAGCGCTGGTACTTCTGACCTGGGTTTGATTCTAGGAGAATAGGCTGACTGCGTAGATATTTTCATTGTTTTCCTCACATGTAATGTGTATATACAAGCCAGTTCCATTAGAAAGGCATTCACAAAAGCCTCCGTCCCCTTTGGTAGATAGTCCTAGTGTGCTTTGCCATAATCAACACAATCAAACCAATCTTAAGATTGTTTAAGCAAGCATTAATGAGGCAAGCTTAAGCATGGTAAAAATGTTTCTGAGTATACAAGCTTAAATGGATGTTTTAGGTTGTATGTATGTGTTTGTGAGGATTTTAATTACCCCAGTAGTGGTATAAAAATCCAAATAGCAGTTAATGCGAAGTAAATGTGTATTTGTGGCATAAATAGATTTTTTTATCAGAATTTGATGCTTTTAAAACTACATTTTTCTATTTTCTAATGCATATTTCTTCTATGTATTTCATTTGCATCACAGTAGTAAGGTTTTTATAATATTCTTAATTTTATTGTATTTTCTATTAAATGCAAAAATATTCAGTTACTTATTGCTTCCATGTAAGTTATTTTCTTAACTACTTCGTCATGTTTGGTCAGAGAAATTAAAAGTTGAATTTCAGTAAGAACCTTGCATTGTGATATCTTAGAAAAGAAGGAAATGCAGATTTAGAAGTATGTCGATGATTTATGGAGTCTGCTGTTATTATTGCAGACTGCAGCTAATTAATTTAGGGTTCTTGAATAGGTTTTTTGTTTGAGACTTCCTGAATTTTGGTTTAAGTGCTCAGTAGAACTTTAAAGTAATTTGAGTACTTTTTCAAAACTGTTTTTGTTTTACATAGATGTCTATGTGCAGGAAATGAAAAACATGATGAAAATCAGCTCCAGTACCAGCAGATGATATTTTGATTTTCTTCATTATTAGAATTATTGTAGGCTGTCTCGTTAAAAGGATGTGTGGGTGGAACAGTTTTTCCTGTGTGACCCTGTAGAACAAGAATTCTCAACCAGGGTGGAGATTCTTCTCTAGTGGAGAATCTCATATTTTCATGGGATACATGTGGTCAGCTTTTTATTTAGCTGTTAAATATTTAGTCATAGTTTATAAATATGGAAACTACTGTTATTCAAGTTATAATATTTATCAACATTTTCTTTACTTTTTGTCTAATTTATTAAGCATGTTAAAAAATAACTGTGTATGTGATGCATATATATGTATGAAATAATGTATATGTGAGGGAATGGGGATAGATCTTCTAGTAAATAAAAAAAATTAAGGATTGAAAGATGTTTATTTTGGAGGGAAAATTTGTAATTTAAATTATCTTCATTTACTGCAGTGAATCTCCTGATGCCAGAGCAGCTGTGAAGATTATAAAAAATGTTGAAAAATATAGGGAGGCTGCTAAACTTGAGATAAATGTGTTGGAGAAGCTTGCAGAAGTTGATCCAGAGTGCAAACAGTATGTATTTTTATTTATTTATGTAAACACATTATAGTTGAGTTCAAACATTCTAATGCATTTTAAAGTATCTTTAAGGAGAGGTTTTAAAAATGGTTTAAAATTAGGTCTGTCGAAAGCATGAACTAATTCTTATTAAAAAGTAATGCATACAAATGTGAGGAACTAAATTGCAGCTGGAGATTTGTTAATGCATTTATTTTTGTGTTAGTTTATTTTGTATGCAACGTTTTAATACCTATAAGAACACGAGTTCATTATAGTGCAAAATTACATATGCCATTTTCACCGTGTATGCATTTTAATGCATTTTTTTTACCTATTTTACTATTTAAAAAACATCATAAGGCAATAAAAAATTAAAGGACATTTAATTAACAAAGAAAGATAATTAAACACGACTGATAATATATGTATTGCAGTTTCAAAACTTTTACAAAAGAAAACTCATTACCAAACATCGATATATTATATATCGGTGTAAAGTTTAGAAACTCCCTCAATTCCTATGCTCAACCAGTGTTCCAAAAATCAGAACATAAAAATGCCCATCCGTCAAATTGACTGATTTGCACTTATAGGTATTAATCAAATGTTATAGCAAAACGTGTAAAAATGGTTCTTAATTAAGTTTTAATGCATCTTAAAGCAGGTGATTTCTTCCCATACTCGTTCGTACCATATAGTGGCAATTTTTTTAGGGCTTGAAATTCTGGAAAAAAGTCCTAGGTCGTTGTGTAATTTCATCGTTCACTAGAATTGTCATTGGTAAATTCATTATCACAGGAATAATTCAACAAACTATCTGTGTGCAGTTCTTAATATCACATTCTATTCTGCTGTGGTCCATTTTTAGAAATTTACTGTAAAAAAAAATTAAGGTTATTGTAAAAAAAAGCACATAAAAACTATACACACACACACAAAGGGGGGAGCAGTAATTAAGTTGATAGTTTTGTCATCTGCTCTGCTTTAGTAACATTCTGTACAAAACGAGTTTATTGATTTCCTGCTTTTTAATGATCTGCACAAGAGTTTAGTCTTTTCCCATTTAAAATATGTTAATAAAGCAGTGTCAGATTTGCCTTCCCTCCAGCATAAACTTTGTGCAGTATTAAAAACTTTTAATTGAATGGGAAAAATTTTTTTTTATGGTTTTGTTTTGCTAATAATCTATTAGTATGAATTTCGTTTTATATGTGTATGCCGTTTGATTACAAGGCAAATAGTAATTAATTTTTAACTTAGAACATAGCTGAGAAGAGTCTTAATATATATATATATATATATATTTTAATCTAGCTTGTGTGTGAAGATGTTAGATTGGTTCGATTACCATGGACATGTTTGCATCGTGTTTGAGTTGCTGGGAAGAAGTGTCTTTGATTTTTTGGTAATTTGTTTAAAATGTTTATAATACTTATAACTTGTTCTCCTTAAAAATGATAGTGTTTTAATTTTGTAAATCTTTTATAGAAAAATAATTACTATTTTCCCTATCCTTTGGATCAAGTCCGACACATTGGCTATCAGCTGTGTTACTCGGTCAAATGTATGTATATTTTTAAGTGATAACATGTACAAATAATCTGTGTTGATTTTAAAAAATTAGTGTAAAATCTGTGATTTATAAAATAATTATTTATTTCAGTTTTACATGACCATCAGCTTACACATACAGACTTGAAACCTGAAAATATATTATTTGAGAATTCTGAATATGATATTGTATATAATCAGAAAAAGGTAAGAAGGAAGTTACATATAACTCGCTTTTATTAACAAACAAAAGAGAAAAAAAACTTACTACCCCCCTTTTTTTGTCTCTAGAAACGAGATGTCCGTCAAGTGAAAAGTTCCAATATACGCCTGATAGACTTTGGGTCAGCAACTTTTGATCATGAGCATCACAGCACCATAGTTTCAACTAGGCATTATCGAGCACCTGAAGTTATTTTAGGTAATATTTTATGTAATGTTTAAAACATGATAAATCATATTTCTAAAAAAAGCTGTTTTTCCATCACTATTAATTTAAACTAATGATTCTTGACTTGCTTAACAATAAATATATTTAGTTACATTTTTTTTGTATAATAAAGCATGTAAGGTTGATCAGTATGTTTTGGAAAAGTTATGTCTGAATGTGAATGTTTATCTGGTATTCTGTGATGAGTTTGCCGGAATCATAAGAACATATTTTTATGTAGTTAAATTTAGGAGTTAAAAAAAAAAAGATTTTTTTTAAGGTCAGGAATATGTCATTTAGCAAAATATCTTTTCACTTTTTGTTAACTGGATGCCACTTTGTGAAAACTAACTAAATGGTGTCAGCCCCAATGATATGTAAAATTTTATAAAATATGTGACTATCTGACATCAAGTCCAGAATATGTTTAAAATATTTACCAAAGTAATTTCAGATAACTGTTGTCATTTAAGATGCTTATCCAGATTCTTAAGGAAATATTACTCCGAACTTGTAGAAATAATAATAAAGATAAAATTTCTGTTTTATAATCTTTTCTTGAAGTAAAATTAATTTTCAAACTTATTAAACAATTCATAATCGGATACCATTATTATTTTTCATGGTATGTCATAGACATTGTGAAACATTAAAACTTTTTTTTTCTTTTTTATTTCTTAATGCAGCATTTAAATATCTTTCTAGTTGGACTTTTGACAGCATTTTGTAGACTATTTTAATGAATTTTGTAGTTTGCCAGTGGCGGTCATGTAAAAGAAAATTGCTAATTTCTGAATGTTATAAATAAATGAGCTAAACTGCTGTGTTCCGTCTTCAGTCCTCTGAATAAAATGTGTGCCCGGGCAGTCTGTGCATTCATGTAGCAATGAATACAGTGTGAAATTCGTGTGGGAAATATGTTCGCTGGTCGAATGCTTTTACCGACTTGCTCAGTAAGGCTGTATCACCTCAATATGCCGTTACTGTGCATATATTCCATTACAAAAATCTGTTTATTTTGTTTCCTTTGCTTTCTTAATGTTTTAAAATCACATATATGTGTAAACAAACTATATTGATATATAAAGATGTATACAAATCTTCTCAAACAATGAAATGTTGTATAAACAGTAAACGAATAAATAAAAATTATTACTATTCAAAGAAAGTGAATAAAGAGACCACTCCCTCTCTTCGCCTTGTATCTATCTAATACCATTTACTACCACTAAATAATGATAAATAATTGTTATACTTTTTATGTCTAATATAGTTCTTAGCTTTCAAATTGTTTTTATTTTAAAAAACAATACAAGAAATATTTATGATATATATGATGTAGTATTATAAATTCCTTTTGCTGAATAATAATAATAAAATATCCCTTACAATGCTGCCAAAGTAGTGATTTTGGAAAGCTTTTATCAGCTTATAAGAAAAGCTGAACATGTATCTAATGTTATTCCAGAGAGAAAAAGAAATGCTGCTCTTCTGGGGTTCAGGAGGGAATGGATTTAACTAACATTGTTTAAATTCTTCCCTGTGTAGTAGGTCTCAATATATGCTCACTTTAGAGTTCTGGAAAATGCCTGCCTTGTGTGACAAATGTAAATTATAACTTCTTAAGTTTATGCAAGTTTTTGTGCAAATTGTTTGAACTGTCTTTAATTTGTTAAGTGTAAAATTTGCATGTAATAAATGCATTTTGGTTTATGTGAAATGGGAGTGATGCTTTCCAATATTGTCTTTAATTTTTTGTTTTGGTATTATATTGAAATCATCTAGAATATGATTCATCATTACATACTAATTGCATTGATCCTTTTTCACATCATAAAATGTTCCATTTGCTGTTCAGGATCTGTGTGGCGGTTTTATTTGATCAACCCCCAAAGAATGCATGTATTAAGGTATTTTAAATTTATATCAGATGTAAAATGATTACTGAACTACAAAAATAATTCACTCATTGTCAAGTCTCCCCCTAAAATCTGGTACTTTTTCTGTGGGGGAGATAAGTTTTAAATGTGCTTCATAAAATTATATTTTTAATAGTGATTTATTATGGTGCAAGTCCTCTTTAATTTTGATTTCAT
This sequence comes from Stegodyphus mimosarum, assembly GCA_000611955.2. Classification (NCBI taxonomy): domain Eukaryota; kingdom Metazoa; phylum Arthropoda; class Arachnida; order Araneae; family Eresidae; genus Stegodyphus; species Stegodyphus mimosarum. The sequence goes on from KK117360.1 coordinate 43,288, forward strand.
TTATTCGAGACAACCCCATAAATTTAATAAACTGATTAAATTACTGCGTAACTGTGCATAAATAGTAGGGAATGGCAATGGATGAATACCTGAGGTGGAAAACTAGACACAAAAGTTCTTGTCATTAGACAACAGCAAATTGCACCTCGTTGCATCCTTTCTGTTTCATTCATTAATTCCAAATAATGGAAGTAGTGAAATTTCATCCATGTCTTCTGAAGTAGCTTGGAAAACTTAAAAAAGGGAACAAGTGTATTTAATGGAATGTAAACTGAAACATTGTCAGATATTAAAAAAGAAAAAATCATTAAATGTTATGCCCCAGTTTGGTGATTTTTATTATATATCAAAAAGTAAGTTACTTGTTGGTGGTTTTCAGGACTTTTTTTTTTAAGAATCCCAAGCTATTAATATTTATGCAAGTTGATGAACATTATCAACTTAGGAAAGAAGGTATTAGCAGTTTAAAGTATGAATTTTATTTATTAAATAAGGATTTTTCTTCTCTCTCCCCAAATATACTACAATCTGTTACCACTTGAAAAATATCAGAGAATTTCAGACTCTGCAGTCATGCATACCTCAGCCAGTAGTGGATATCTACCAAATTCATCTCTTCATTATTCTCTTTAGAGATTTTGCAGCAAAATTCCATATTCCTGCAGAAATTTTACTGCAATTTCTTCCATTGCTGTAACAGATCCCTAGAAGTGCATATTTTAAAATTATGTTCAGTGCAAAATATGTCAAGATTTGTTTATAAAAACCATTGAAACTTTATACAACCTAAAGAACAAATGAAACTGGCAACATTGCTTAACTGTAGCATTGCTATGAGCATGGTTATTTGAATAATTCCCAAAGTTTGGCGCACACTGCAAAATTTCAGCAACTTCTGTTAAAGTAGGTTCAATAACATGTAAGTGCCAAATATTCAAGAGTAGTAAAGTATGCAGTGGAATGTATCATCTGTTTATTAAATGGAGAATTATAAGGGTTTACATGATACGCATCTCGGCAGATATCCTCTTGGATTTCTTAAAGAAGTGCGAGAATGCGTTGGCATACACCTTAAAGGCATTGCTGCAGCTTCATGATGAGAGGAAAAAAAAAGAGCTCAATTTAACTAAGCCAAATAATAGATTAAGAAAATTTAAATTACACATGCAAGAGTGCAGTTTATCAGTAAAAATTTAGTTGGAAAAATAAGGTGTAGTAAACAAGCAATATTTAGTACTTTAATGTATTTTTGCCATATTTCAATCGTGACATTTGTATTGCAGAACTTGGCTGGTCACAACCTTGTGATGTGTGGAGCATTGGTTGTATTCTCTTTGAATTGTATTTGGGGATAACACTTTTCCAGGTACTTTTTTTACATTGTAATTCATTTTTTTTATTCATTTATAATTTACCCTTTTTACTTAATGTGTCATACATTTAATTTTAGACACATGATAACAGAGAACATCTTGCTATGATGGAAAGAATTTTAGGACCTCTTCCATACAGAATGTGCCGTAAAACTAAGTATGTTCTCAGTTTTAGTACATTGATTAAATGTGTTAAATAAATTGTATATATTTTATATTTTCTTAGAATTGTTTTAATTTTTTCTCTGAAGATATTCTTTTATATTTTAGGACAAAATATTTTTATCATGGAAGATTAGATTGGGATCACAAGAGTTCGGCTGGCCGATATGTAAGAGAAAATTGCAAGTCACTGAAGGTATGCTTCCACGTGTAAAATTAGTTAATCATTCGAAACTTAGGGACAAAATGTGTTCTGTGTTATTGGGATGGGTTAATGTATACCTTTTGTATATAAAAGGATGCATGCTAAAAACATGTTTCTAAATTTAACTTGTAGTTACAGTAAATTCCTGGTTAACCATCAGCTTTCCTTCAGAAAAAAATAAATACACTCTTAGACAAAAAAAAAAAAAAAAAAAAAAAAAAAAAAAAAAAAACACCAAGAAACGCACCGAGAATTAAGAATACAGCAAATTAACCAGAAATTGATAAGCATACAGGTTTCGATGGAAAATGCAAAATTTAGCATTTTGACTGCCAATGAATGAACGGTTATCGCTACAGCGCAACTGGCAGGATATTTAAGAGGAGAAATTACAATTTCATGTCATAAATTCCTCACAAATTTCATTCAGTGTACTCTGGTAAACAGAACTATGCCTCGCATACAGGTACGCGAACGATACTTGCAGATGTCGGAATTTGAGAGAGGTTGTGTAGTTGGGCTTTAAGAAGCCGGTTGGTCTTGTCGGCGAATAGCTCGACATTTGAGAAGGAGTTGATGCACTGTTAGGCGATGTTGGCAGGAATGGATGAACCATGGTCGCACCCAACGTCAAAAAGGAAGCGATAGCCCTAGAGAAACGACAGTGTGGAGGACGAGCATTTGTCAGAGCGGCACTCACAGCCCCAGATGCATCATTATCATCGATTATACGTGCAACTAGTGCTTCAGTGACCACAAGGACCATTCACAGAAAGGGGGCTGAGGTCAGGGTGCCCCTTGCGCCGACTGCCATTGACCTTTGTACAACGTCAAACCCATTTGCAGTAGTGTCGGGCTCATTCGCACTGGAATGTCACTGACTGGAGTAGAATAGTTTTCAGTGATGAGTCCCGCTTTGAACTGAGCACCGGTGACCAGCGAAGGCGAGTCTGGAGATGCCTCGGACAGCTGTGTGATACCAACCTGTCTTCCGGCAGAGAAGCCGACAACCAGGAGTGATGGTCTGGGGTGCCTTTGGTTGTTATACGTCGCAACCTTACAGCACAATGGTACGTCGACGAAGTTCTAAGGCCCGTTGTGTTGCCCTTCATGTCACGCCACCCTAGGCTTACATTTCAGCAAGATAATGCCCGCCCATGGCCAACAAGGTTGCCAGATCTCTCCTATTGAGCACATTTGGAGCATTATGGGCAGGCCCCCTCCAACCAGCTTGCGATGTTGACGATCTAACGCGCCGCTTGGACAGAATTTGGCACAATATCCCTTAGGAGTAGTGATGGGCAACTTCGGTACTTTCTTGTACCCGGTACGAGAGTAACGGGTAGAGACAAGTACCCGGTACAAAATACCCGTTACTCAAGTAACCATTACTTTGAAAAGTACCGAAAACCGAGATCAAGTACCGAGTACCCAAGTAACGATTTGGAGTACCGAAGTAACGAAATACTGAAGTAACGGTTTGCTGTACCTTAGTACTCTAGTAACGATTTGGAGTACCGAAGTGCCCTAGTAACGATTTGGAGTACCGAAATACGCAGCTAACGATTTTGCGCACTGAAGGAACTCTGTCACGTCACACGTGTTTGATTTTATCTCTACGGAGTAAGATTTTGAATATCAGAAAACATGTCAACTACGGAAGTGTCTGAGGAGCAGGAGAGCGCGGCGGGTTGTTTCTGGTGTTAGGTTTGTGTAGATTGTCTTTGATGGCCAGTGGGGGTTGAGAGGATTGGCGCGGGAAGTGGATGGATGGAAACATTTTCGGTTGTGTGTTGTGTGCAGGTGCACCATTTTGCAAATACAACCAGATCCTACTGTCCTCGTACCAAAACCGAAGTGAGCTGAACCCTCATGGATCATCGAGTAACGAATACCGAAATACTGAGAAGAGACGCATGTTTTCGTTACAAAGTAGCGAATACCGAAAAGCTCCCGTTTCGGTACAGAAGTAACGAATACCGAAAAGTACCCGTTTCGGTACAGAAGTAACGAATATCGAAAAGTACCCGTTTTGGTACAGAAGTAACGAATACCGAAAAGTACCGATTTCGGTACTGAAGTCACAGGTACTTGGATGTACCGATTTTCAGTACCCGTTACAAAATACCCGGTTCGGTAGTACCGACTCATCACTACTTAGGAGGACATCCGCAACCTCTATCGATCGACGCCAAGCTGAATAACTGCTTGCGTAAGGGCCAGAGGTGGACAAACGCGTTACTGACTTTTTCAGTTTGTGAAGCTCTATCACTTCAATAAATCATCAAATTTTTCTCAAACTTTAATCATTTGTTTTTCTGTACATGAACATCACTTCTACAGATTTTCGTCCCATTCGGATAACTCCTTCTTGGTGCGACTTTTTTTTTGTCTAAGAGGTGGTAAAATAGATGTAGATGGTAAAATTACTATCACATGCTAGTAACAAAATAAATAGATACAAAAATTGCATAGAATAATAGAAATGGTATTAAATGCACTGAATAATAAAAATAGTTTATTGTGCAGAAATGTGTGGAAATGTAGGCAACTCATGAATGCTATTTTTATTGTGATATGAAGTATTTCTTGTTCCTGTGTTTCTTCTGACATTCCTTGGATTAGCAGTGGATTTGATTTTATCCTCAGTATTGTTTCACTTAATTAGGAGTTAAATATCAAAAGGCAGTGTTAGGAATATTGAAGCTGTTGTGTTTCATTTATTCCTTGTATATTTTATTTCAGATGATTTTCTTCAAATAAGTAAAATTTAGTATGAGTGATAAAGAAATAGTAATAATAAAAAATGATGTGTTAATGGCTGGTAAAAAGACTGCATAACTTTGCAGCTATGTACTCTTTCACTAACGCTCTTGACAGGTGGTACTAGCCTTTATCTAAAGGTTTTTACCAACCTAATTATTTGAGTTTTGTTGTCACTTGGGCTCTATTTCAAGTATCGCTTGTGTTGTTTTCCAAATACGAATGGAAGGTTATAACAACAGTTTTAGTCAGTACTTGTACTGATCTAGCTGATGATCTTAATGCAGCTGTCTTGAGTGAATCTCAAAAGTCTTGCCAGTAGTAGAAAGGTTAATAACATTTTGTTGAATTATGTTTTACAAATTCTGTAATCAAAGCAAATATTTTAAGGTTTTGAGTTTTCATTTTGTAAGCTTTATTTGTTTCTTATAATTATGGGTACTATATGACTATATTACTATAAATTAAATCTCTTATTTATGGTATTCTGAAATTCTTACTTATCTCACTTTTGAAAACATAATTATGAATATGAATTCTTAAAAATATTTGTTTGACAAATTATATGAATTTTTATCAAAATTTTGTTACTCTGTTCATAGAGATACATACCTGCAGATGATGAAGACCACAGGCATCTGTATGAACTTGTGTCCAGAATGTTGGAATATGAACCATCTCAACGAATAACATTAAAAGAAGCTCTGGATCATCCATTCTTTGCCAAACTCCCCTCAGAACTGAAATTACATGAACTAGAAAAATCTGCAGATCGGGAAAGATCTCATAGTCTAAGTAGATGACTAACCGCCGAATAAACTGACTTTCTGACTTGTATAATTGTTTATGAATTTTAAATATTTTTTTATCATTCATTGGTTAAATGAATTAGCTTAACAAGTTGCCAGTTTCCTTGATTAGTTGTCAAGATAATCAAATTGTGATGGCTGTCTGGCTAATGCAACATGATGGCAAATACCTGCTCAATGCAGACCAGCCTTTTTTTCCCCCCTTTAACAAAGTTCTTCAGAACTGGTTTTAAAGATGGGGTACCATTTTGTAGTATATGTAAATATTTTGTTAATACATGTATAGAATTTGTATATAAGGTTATCTTTATATATTTAATAATGAAGGTTTTTCTTTCTCATTTTGCAGTACTCATAATTCATACTTGACCATAATTCATTTAAATTGTTTTGATGAAAATGTTATAATTCCATGTACACTTAAAAACTTGTACTCTACCTGAACAAAAAATTTAGTTTGAGTAATAAATGAAAAGAAATTCTGAAAATGTGTTTTCTTTTTTCCTTTTAAACTTAAAAATATTTGTGTTTATCTTTTGGAAAGGTCCATTTACAATAGAAATAAAAAATGCTTCACAGATATTTATGAATTTGCATACAATTTCAATTTTTATGTGTAATTATCTTATCAGTTGAATCGACTCTGTTTCATCATCTAATATAAGCAAGTTTCATAATTCATGATAGCATATTGTGCATCCAAATAAAGTTAACTGCAGTAATCTGCAGCTGGTGCAATCTTTCTTGCTTGCCTTTCATACCAGGTGCAGCTTTGCTGCGAATACTAGCTTTGACTGAGGACATATTTCTTTGAAAATATCAGTTCCACCAGTAACTGTAGCCAGTGTAGGTAACTCCTTATGACAATGAAAATTAAGTTACGGCATGAATAAAGTATAATAAATATTTGACCTGAGTATATTATCTCAGTACTTTCATATAAAGCTATTGGAACATAATGGTTCATTTTTATTCATTGAATGAAGTTCTGAAAGGCAATAATTGTCTAATTTTTGCCACCTTTTCCCTGACCTGTGGCAGAAATCTTCATTGCAGTGAATGGTAACATTCATCTTTGTTGCGCAATATGCATATGTGCTCGCCATAGCACAGGGATGAAACTTGAACTTTTTCACCAATGACTGGCATCATCTTGGGCGTGTTAGACGTGTGACAGTAATCTTCATTGCAGTGAATGGCAGTGTTCATCTTTGCTGCACCATATGTATATGTGTTCGCCATAGTTTAAGGATAAAACTTGAACTTTTTTGCCAATGACTGGTATCGTCTTGTGTGTGCTAATGTTTAAATATTTAGCCTCTTGCGAAATGTGGTTTCCTCTTTTTTAAATGTGAAATAAAGTTTGTTTTAATTGTTAGCTGAAGTGTTGTGATTCTTGGGCCTCTTTGATGACCTGATGAAGTTAAGTGTAAGTAATTCCTTTATTATTTTTACATCATTAAATCATATGCCTTCTTTCCAAATGTGTATGCTGTTTTGTATCCGATATGGCAGTAATAATATTTATGAAAGTACTGTATTGTTTTTATATATTTAATTGTGATTCCATTTCTAATTTAGCACAGGACTTATCAAACTTACACAATCTTTCAGAAAAATGAACTCAAAATTCTACTCCATATTAAATGCTCTGTTTTCTTAATGTTCTGATTAATGTATTATTAAATTTTGCGTTTAAATAAATGTATGCAGAGGTAATAAGCTGAATGACATAACTGTGGCATACTGTTGTATTCAGTTGGATGTGTGTAAAATTTTCACTGTTTATTAATTTTGGACTAAACTTTGGGATTTCTGTTTGGGTCAATTCATATAAATGTGTATAAAATTCTAGTTCGAAACCTGATGTAAATATATGAGGAGGGACAAATTCTCAAAATTGTTTTTGCAAGTTATATTTTTGGTTTAAAATTTTTACTGCAAGATTATAATGAAGAAAGACACAGCCGCTCTGTTATTGCTATTATGAATCCTCTGCAAATCATTAAGTGAGCATGTGAACATGGAGACTGTAGATGAAATACACAAGAGCCAAACCATTAAGACCGCCTACTCAATAATGCATTGTGTGACCTCTGGCCTGCAAAACAGCTACAACTCGCCTTTGCATGGATGCTATAAGCTCTTGGTAGATGATTGGAGACAGTTTATACCAAATGTCTCAGCAGTGGTCACACAAAGTCGAGATATTCCGACATGGTGGTGTTTGAGGTCTGAGCTGCCGCTCCGTGACATCCCAAATGTGTTTTATCTGGCGAGGTAGATGGCTAGGACATTGATTGGAATTCGTACTTATGCTTCTAGAACCCCACTCCACAATTCGAGCCTAGTGACATGAGGTGTTCTACTGCAAGATTCCATTTCCAGTTTGGAAGAGACATCATGTAAGGGTGCAACTGATCCTCAGATAGTCTGTATCTTTTATGAACTGTTCTGCCACAACTAAGGGTCTAAGAGCCTCGCATGAGAATGTTCCTCAAAGCAAAATACTGCCACCACCACTCTTTGTATGACTGCTGTACATGGGGAAGCAACTGTTCACCTGGAAGATGGTGTACCATGACACGACTATTGACATGATGAATGAAATGTCAGGATTCATCCGACCAAGCAACTGTCTTCTGCTTATCCATTATCCAATCTCGGATGTTTTCTTGCCCACTGTTCTAGGATGTCAGCTGCGCAGTCCCATATCCAATTGTGTCTGCCGAGCTGTGTGTTCAGAGACTTACACCTGGACCTACATTGTATTGGGCTATCAGCTGAGCCATATTGTCTGGTGCTAGTTTTGCTGTACAAGTGGGACAGTGTCAGACGTTCTTTTTATTTGATGGCGAGAGGACACCCAACACCTTGGCTTCTGCTGCTGGTTTCACCATCAGTTATCCACTTTGCATAAATACTAACAGTGGCAGATCATCAGCAACCAAGGAGATTAGAAGAGAAGGAGGGAGGGTTCACAGTTTCCTTCACTATCATGTAATGCTAACAAGCTGTGTCCATGTTTGTAATATCAAAACACTGCATTATGGCAGTGAAACATATGTGCTTCTTAGCTGTTCTGGGCATGTATTTTCCAGTAAAAATATATTAAAATTTATAATGAAATGCCTCTCTGTTAAAATTTTTGTTTTAAAGTAATAGAGATATGCATAATTTACTATGTGCAGAAATATTTCGAAATCAAAATGCATGTGTATAACATTAAAGCCTTTAAAAATGATGTTTCTGCATATTTCAAGGATTTGTTTAGATTTTCTTAGCAGCCTGTTGGGTGTACTCTTCAATTTTTCGTTTAAGAAGTGATATTTCTGATTTATTTCACAATATCATAATTTATTAAAGAATCATTTCATATACAAATGTTTAAGAGATAGGAAAGAAAGTTATTTTATTGAAAGAAAATAAATATTGTCTATATTAAATATATCCTTTTCAAAATCAACAAGAAGAAAATATTAATAAAATGAAACAGATTTCTGTGAATTTAATAATTTCAGTTTATGCGTGGTTCATATTTATGAATCTCGAAGAAATTGCCTTGAATTAAGCAGATTTGCAGAAATATACGTATATAAAATTTTGGATACATCTTTCCCCATGTTCATTTATGTAAATATTTTTACCTTTATCGCTATACTGCGTAGGAATTTAAATTTATGCAAACTTTTAGAAATAATTAATACTTTTACAATTCATAAAAATAGTAAAAATTGATTTCTTACTTTTCATGAAAATTAAGACAGTTATCTAAAACTAGGTGACAAACGTCCTGGATTTGGGTACTTTGTTTGGGATGGTCTATTGTCCTGCTTTTACAAGCACACGAACTTACTTTGCAGTATCCTTGTGGTGCGCACCATACAGTAGTGGGGGCTAACGAGCCTATGTTTCGTATGTTTTTACACTATACTGATTGCTTTTGTATAGATAACTGCTTTGTTTCAACCTTTGCATCTTTTGAAAGTACACTGCTGAAGACTCGAAATGTTTTTCGACTCCTAGCGTAATAAGGTATGTTTTTTCCTTCTTTAAATAATTTTTCATTTCGGCTGCAATCTTAAAAGTTATTCCAAATTAAGTTCAGTCCACATTAAAATTAAGTGTTCCCTATTATGTAATTTGATAATTTGTTTGTATATTAAATAAGTTGGAAAGTTAATAAAAAATTAAATTTTGTTAAATACTATTTTAGATCCCTTGAAATGCCGAAGTGTAAATGTATGTATAAAGAAGATTACTCGAAAGTATGGAAGTTCATAAGAACAAGTAGACACGTAGAGGAAGTATAATGTACAGTATGTATGTCCCTTATAAGTATTGGGCATGGTGGTCGAGCAGATATTAAGGACCACTTAAGAGCCGAAAACATATTTGCAACATATGAACTGCAAGTGCTGAACAAACAATAGGTTTTTTTTAGCAAACCTAGATCCGATGAAGAATATAAAACAAATGCAAGCTGAATTGACTACTGTATACTGTACAATTAAACATCATTTTACATTTTGCAATAATAAGTTAATAAAAGTTTTTTTACTCGGATTCAGTAATTGCAAGTAAATGTTTGTCAGCACGATCCAAGATGACCGCATTAAATCAATTATTCCTCCACATTCTCCAAAATATTAATATCATTATTGAAAAAAAATGTTATGGATTCACTAAAGGGGCTAGCAATTGTAAATCGACAAAAATATTTCCTTTTGGCATCCACTATTTTGAGATGTCTAAAGGAATATAATTTAAATTGTTAAGGGTTACTGCTTTGCCAAATGAAACAACCGAGACAATCACCAATTTTTGCTTTGACACGTTAAAGAAATAAGACATAAATAAACGTGTAGCTTTTTGCACTGATTATGCAAATACGAACTTCTGAGGTATTCGAAGAAAATGACCGTGCGATATTTATTGTAAATTGAAACTAATAAATGAAAATATAGAGGGTATCGGTTGCCCAGCGCATGTCATGTACAGTACTATACAAAGAGCCACGGATAGACTCTCTTGTGATATTTAGGCCGTAGTCATTAAAATATTTACATATATTCCGATTTATACTGTAAGGACTGAAAAACTTAAGAATTTAGCGGTTTTGTGGGAGTTCAGTATCAAAATGTGTTGTCCCATTCATGCACATGTTGGCTGTCATTCTTTCATGCAGTAGAAAGGATACAAAGAATTTTTGAGGAACTAAAAAGTTTTTTTTTTCCTCAGCAAAGAGCTTCGAAAACCTTATTTGCATTTTTCAATAAGCCCATGAGTGAAGCCTATCTATAGTTATCTATTATTAGTAGCGTATCGTAGTAAATTGTATGTGCTTGAAAAAGGAATTAAAAAGAAAGTAACAAGAACGAAGTTTATTCAATATTGGAAGAGACGCTAACCATCATTAAGGAAAGGTCCGACAAACGTTTTCTTACAATCTGTGTCTTAACGAGAGAAAAAAGATGAAATATTGCAATTAGCATCTTTTACAAAACAGTGTACGAATACCTTTTTATGTGAAAGAAGCAAATGCTAGTGTATCCGTATGTTCTTGGATGTTACTTTTAGAAAAACTTATCTGGAAGAAAGTTGAAACCACCTGTTTGTATTTCAAAGAAAGAGGAGTTGAATGATTCATTACTCTTTAATCAAATGAGTAACGTAAAGAAAATAATGATTGAAAAATCCGCTGCATAGAAGAAGAATATGCTTTGTCACTAAAAATGGGCGAATTTTTTTTAAAAGTATTGAACACTGAGGAATATTCCGAAATTTTGAAAATATGTCAGTATATGTTTTCAGTTGCACCTAATGTTGAACAGATATTTTTTCTAATTAATGTAGTTCTAATGTGGGCCGACAGCGGAATCGATTGGATATTTCAACCGTAGAATCCATTCGTCAAGTGCTGACGAGTTATTATTTAAACGGCCAAGAATTTCATGAATACGTTATCTCCAAACCGAAATATTAAAGAAAGCCGGGTCAACCAAAGAATATAAGTGACACGTTGTTTATAATTTATTTTGTTTTGTATAAACCATATAGAACATGAAAATTCTAACCATTTATGCACTTATTAAACACATGTGCATATATTTCTGTGATTTAGATTTACTTGCATTGTTTGTGAATATAAATGAGAGTTAGACTGATGCATTTTTTTAAGACCTTTTTTTCACATCTGGAAAGAAAATAACATGGTATTTTTCAACATATTTGTCAATTTACATTAAAAAAAATCAATACTTACGCTTGGCAAGTAATCCCAGGAATCTTTATAAAATCGGTTCGCGCATCCACATGCAACACAAGATCCCATGGTTTTAAAAAAAAAATGTAATGATAGACTTCCTTGCACAAGTCACAGCAGTAGTAGTAACATAGCCGCTAAGGTTCACAGTTTGAGTTTAACCTTTCCTCCTTTTATTCTAATCTCCTTATAAACAACCTACCGAAACTTTCCGATCACTCACAAAAGTGCAAGAATGATTACTTATCTTCTCCAGCAGTTAAGTACCATTCCACTTAATCGTGTGCCCTCCATGTCATCCAGACGAGTTCGTTAAAAAATGTACGGATGGCCGTAATGTTTTGGCTTCTTAGTATAGAACAAGTAACTTCAGCTTCTCCACAGTGAAGAAAGAAAGGCAGACAATTATCAATATCAGAATAGAACAAAGTTTTAGGAATATGGTCAGATGTAGACAATAATTTAAAGAATTGCTTTAGTTAGGTTTGAAAAAACGAGCATTATTTCAGTGCAGGAAACATGAAGCCAGGATTTGAACCCATGGATTTTCCAGTAGCTAGCTATATGTGCTGCCAGTTATGCTACAAGAGCATATGCTGGGGGATATGGTAATTCTTTATTAAGATACTTGAATGTATATAATTATGTAAGTAATTTGTAGGCAAAGAAATGAGTTTTACATTGCTGCCAAATCTCTCAGTTTTTCATCGCATCCTCTAGTCTTGTGGTTTTTTGTTTTTAAACCTTAACACTTTTTAATAACAAATGAAATGTTTTGAATTAACACGTTAAGTACCATTTGTATCTAAATACACACACCATATATTAGCCTAATGGGTCACTTGTATTAGTTTTGATCAAATTTTACTGCATGTACACAGTTGCCAACTATCCCGATTTCCGACCTTTCTCGCGACTTTCTCTTATTCTTAAAATTTGTCACGATTTTTATGTCCCTTGGCTTCGTTATTTGCATTCCCAAAAAAATGATTGGTGGTGTCTGAAAGCACCTTGTTTTTCTCTAGACTGCATAAAAAACCAAAATAGTTTCATCAGTGAGAAATTCTGGCGCGCTTTTGCTTTGTGAGTGAGAGCACGTCTCCGAAAACGTTATCTCCCGTTTCTCCAAGGAGCATCGAGTACTAATGCATGTCATCCGGCGCATATTAGCCAATGAGCACAAAGCAATAATGAAGTCGTTATTTCGTTCATCTTGTCGCTAACCTGTGTGAACGTACGTGCTTTCGAGAAATAGTTTTAAGAAATGACGATATTTCGTATTAATTATGTCTGCAAAAAAGGTAAAATACTCATGTACATTTTAAAAATCGTATACAGACGACCTTAGGCCAGTTTACACTTCTCCGAGAGAGTTTCGGCCAGCCCCTCGTCCGAGCGTCTCGAGCCGAGTAAAATGAACCCGGAGCACGCGCGAAAGAGGTTCGGAAGTGCTTCCATTCACGTGTTGTTAACACCACATGACCATCGATCAAGGAAATCTCGCTACTAATCAAAATTCAAGAAGTAACCCCTGTAAATTTGATTCTGGCCCTTTTTCGGCATCAAAATTTTCTAAATTAAGTCCTTTACTGTTTTTGTCACTGCGAAGGCAGTTCAATCATTTGTTTATTTTAACATTTCGGCTTTAAATTTACCTATTTGCGGAACCCCTCTTTAGGCGATAATATTATTCATTGATGATGTGGGGATAAAGGCTTATAGCCTAAGTGCCTCGTAATAGAATCCGTCCTTGGTCCAAAATGGATACCGACGTGCAGCTTACTGTGCTTGAAGTTTGCGAAGCAGATTCCAAGGAATTAATTTGTATTCAAGGGGGGGGGGAGAAAAGGAAATCAAAACGTAACTGTGTAGCTTGCTCGCCGTGATGAATTAATTGGGAGCATAAAATCACATTTAAATGAACTTCAGGGCGAGGATATCCAGAGTTACAAAAACTTCATCAAAATGGGTGAACAATAATTTGAAACTGTATTGGAAATGGTCACTCCACTTATCTAAAAAAAGAAAAATAAATGTTCTTTCGAGATGCTCTGCCAGGAAAATTAAAACGCGGATAGCGCTTCAGTTTCTGGGGACGGGTGAATCCCACAGTTCTCTGCAATATTTATTTCGAGGGTCAAAATGCACGATCAGCATATTTATTCCAGAAGTGTTTGAGGCCATTTTCTGTGTACGAGGTTGAGCGAAAATTATTAATCTTTTGCTTGAACTTTCCAACACCCTCGGATTTTAACATGTTAATAATAGCCTCATACGCTTTCTGTCGGCGATTTTTATTTTAATACTTCCGACCGATCGTTTGTAAGTAAAATCTGATTTGTGGTTCGAATAAAAAGGAAAGTATATAAAAATCAAAACTTCAGAATTTTAGATTATATTTTATTAGATGTGTAGTAGTCGATAAGTAGAAACTGGCTTTTCGAAATTTATATCAACAAAATAAAATCAATGTTTGCCCTTTCACTCATTTTGTAAATTGAAAACTGTATTTTATTGGGTAGTTGAATAACATATACAGTACACTCCCGATTATCCGCGGAATTGGGTGGCGCGGCCGCCGCGGATAACAAAAATCGCGGATAATCCGAAAAAAGCTAAAAACGAGTATAGCAAAAGAGAAAACAGTCATTCCAACTTTGAAAAATCGTTTTATGTACAATAAAACGTAAAATAAACAGCAGGAAATGTTTAACTAACGCTTAATATTTTAGTATGTCGCTCAAAACCAACCTAAAATGCATTTTGTTAATGAAAACAGAAAAGTGCTTTGTACTTACGAGAGGCGTCAAAGATACACAGAAAAATTAATACATATGTACTGTTTCAATACTGTAATGTATTATGCAATTACAAAAGCATTAACTGTAAAACTACACCTTTTTGAAGAAATCAGTCCTTTCTGTTTGCTTCTTGCTTTGGAAGCATTTTCTCTTGATCCGAGATTGCATTTTTCGTAGCATAAGTTTCTCGGTTAACTCCGCGTCGTCTTGCTCTTACAAATATCTTAGCAGTCCGTCGACTTGTTGCAAAGCCGCTTCGTGAGTCTTCCGCATCTGCACAGTGGACTCTTCTTCGCCTTCACTTCGCTCTCCTTCATTCTCGGTCTCTTCCCTTGCTTTCTTCACAATTTCGTCATCTGCCAAGCGTTCGAAGCCAGGTTCGTTCACGGCACACTCCAACCGCTCGTTAATGTTTTCAGCATCGACGTTCTCACCACCCGGAACTGTTTTCATCATATCGGCAAGAGTTGCCGTGGGCGTGTCTATATCTTCATTCTCTTCTTCACAAATCAAAAAGGTTAGGTTGTTGTTGGCTTCAACATTAGGCATGAGTTTTCTCCATGATTTTATGAGGGTTGACGGTTGCACTGAGTGCCATGCAGATGCAATATCGTAGATGCTGTCCAAGATTGTGTAGTGTTTCCAAAACTTTCAGATGATAACCTTCTTCAATTTTGGTCATTAGCAGCTTGGTTCGGTATGTTTTCTTCATTGTTGCAATGACTCCTTGGTCCATGGGTTGAATTAGCGCAGTAACGTTTGGGGGGAGAAACTTTGCAAAAATTTGTCCATCAGAAGACTTTAGCACGCTTGTTGCTGGCTGAGAAGGTGCGTTACCGGTCAATAGCACAGCTTTTTCAGGCAGGTTTTTCAATTTAAGATGTTTACGCACTTGAAGAACAAAGATTTTTTCGAACCATTCTTGAAAAATGTTTCGGTTCATCCATCCTTATTTTTGGTTAAAATAATCAACGGGCAAATTTTCTATCCTTGTGCCTTTGAAAGATCTCGGTTTTTTTTACTTTCCAATGACAACAAGTTTAAGTTTATGTCCACCGGTAGCGTTACTGCAAGACATGATAGTCATCCTTTCCTTGCTGCTTGTATGACCCGCCGCTTTACTTTCACTTTCAAATGCTAAACTGCGAGTGAGAAGACATTTCCACAAAAGTCCCGATTCGTCGGCATTGTAAATTTGTTCAAAAGATAGCTCTTCTTTTAAAACAAATTCTTCAAATTCATGTTGGAAATCGTCGGCTGCTTGTTGGTCACCACTAATATTCTCCCCATGAAGTCCAATTTCTCGAATTCCATGTCGCTGCTTAAAACGAGTCAACCAGCCAGAAGACGCATCAAAATTTCCTTTCAGGCCTGACAACTCAAAAAAGGTTTTTGCCTTCGTCGCAATGATAAGACCATTTACAGGAGTACTCTCTTTTCGAACTTGAGCTAACCAGTTTGTTAATGTCGTGTGTAGCTCATCAAAAGTAGAACCCTTCATAGATTTTCGCGTTTTCATTGCGGAAGCACTGCCCGACATTGATGCAAAGTTCACCAGTTTGCCTTTTGCTTTAGAATGTCACGCACTGTTGTCTCCGCAATTCCGTAATCCAATTCCCTCTGCTGCCTTGTAACGCCGTTTGCTACTATTTAAATTATTTCTAGTTTTTGCGCAATCGTCAACACAACCTTCTTTCGTTTCCTTGACATTTTAAATCGGTAACGAAAAACACAAAACCAAAAAGCACAAGCACTGAACACAATAAAAGATAAGAAATTATGTAACTCCGACCGGTTCGCAAACACTATCAGGCTTAAGCTAACAATGGCGAGTGGGAGGAAGTGGACGTGTCAGTAAGATTAAGACGAGAGAGGGCGGTGGAGCCAAGGCCATCTTGAAGGGAGAAGGCGAAGCTAACGTTTGGTGACGTCACAGCCGAAGTCGGTCAGCCACGAGGGTCTTCGGTTAGTTAGCATGCTTTCATTTTCCCGATAATATATGAGAAACAAATATAATTTTTCTCTTTCTGTAAGCAATATCAAAAAAAAATTACTGAAAAATTAATTACTAATCTTTCGTACTTCAACGACGGACGGGGGTCTCTCAAATAATATTTTTTGCTTGATAACAATAACATTCTTTACAATAATACAACTTTGATTACATATTATTATATGCAATTTAATAGCATTAAACACTGCAAAATCAAACAGTTCTACGCTTAGTAAAATGAATATTATAGCAAATTTTTAACCACAGTGTGATAGGCATTCAAAATGAAATCAAAACTAAACGTTCATTTTCACTTATTCCCAAACAAAACAAGCTGTAAACATTAATATTTCACGTTTATTCAAAGTAACTGACATTTCAAAGAAAGTTATGCTTCTCGGATAAGATTTATCATCATTATTTACATTTAATTGTTTGTATCAGATAAATTGAAGATTTTATTTTTAAATTAATCTTCGAACATAACAATGTAAATGCATTCCATTTCTTCATTATTTCATTTACGCTTAAATTTTTAATCATATAAAATTAGTACAAAATCTACGAACATAACGTAAATGCATTCCATTTCTTCATTATTTCATTTACGCTTAAATTTTTAATCATATAAAATTAGTACAAAATCTGAGGCCACTATTTTATATGCAACTTCATACATAATATTCTAATTTCAATACACAATATATATTATTCTAATTTCTTGTAATTTTAACATTCACACATGCACACACACACACAGATATATACAGGTATATATACAATGTTTTCCAGAATAGTAAATACACATATAATATCAAACAAATTAAAATCTAATGTACTTCATAATGCATATCAAGACAGAAATAAAATACATTCTAGCTATTTATCATTGAATGATTTTAACTAATTATAAAATGTAAAGCTATTATTTACATGCTGTGCTCAATAAATATTTAAGGCATATAGATTCTTTTTGTTTTTCATAGATACATATAGAAAGATATTCAATGTAAAAAATTTAAAATGATTACGAACTTTTGTATAATTATTTAATAAAATGTTAGAAACTGATGATAAACATAACCGACGTAACTTACCTATTTCCGTTTTACAAGAACATATTAACTGTATAGAACCAATATTCATAATATCTAATTTTTCTTCAGAAAGATATATTAGTAAAAGTTTTTGGTTGTCAGCACATAAAAAGTCAGTTTCATAATGTTCTGAAATAAGGCCTTGAAATATCTGAAATGCAACAGCTGTAATATATACAACAAATTCAGTAGGCCACAATAAACCACCCCTATCAATGTACTCCAGATAATCTGAAAGGTTTTTTTCGCATTCTAAAACCGTATCAGAATGCAGAATATTTTTGCATTTTAGACAATTTGTTTTATTGGAGACTTTTCGAGCCACATATCCACCTATATAAATTAAAACTCTCATACCTTTTTCGGTTATTTTAAAGGTTTGTGAAAAAGAAATGATTTCATGAAACTTTTCCGTGCTACATTCATTATTGTTGTCTAAATCCTTATTATCCGTTTGTAATGTCTTAATTGTGAACTCTCCGCTTTTTGAAGAATTCAGTTTCATCAAGCAGTTTCTTTTCAGATTCTAAAGCTTGAATGAGTGAAATGTGATAATTTGCACCACTCATTTGACGGTATTGTCCAAACCTTGCCTCCAAATTGTCTGTTTGGAATTTTCCATACAGCACATACTGAAATTTTAAATTGTTCAATAAATAATGCGAAACCTAAATAAGAGATTTAGTTGTAGGTTTCAGCGCATGAAATGTTTCCCTGGTGAGTCGACCAACAGTTTTTCCGAACTTTTTCCTCTCATCACCATTCCATTTTATCAACCACGTGCAAAAATCTTCTAGAAATTTAATTTTGTCGTCATGAATTGAAAATATTGGTTCACGATTCGGATCCGCTAAATGCAATCCTTTGCGTGGATGTTTAACATTGACAATGCACCACCATTTCAAAATTATTTCTATGAAATATTTTGTTCCTTCAACAGCTTCTCCATATCCTGTTTTGTTTTCTTTTAGTTCAATATTTAATGCTGCAACAGTATTTTCATCAAAAAGTTTAATGGCAGTAGAAACATTCTGCCGTTCTAAAGAAGTTGGATATAATACTTTTTTCGAAAGTGCTGTAGCTAATTTTAGAGAATGGTGCTGCTCAATGTTATATAATTTTTTCAAGTGCAATATACTTGCATAATACAATTTATTATCTGTATCATCAAAAGATGGAATATTAAAGGTTTGATTGGTTTCAGTTTGGTTCAACCAATTATTCCTTAAGCACTTCAGTAAATGGACTGAATCAAATAGTAAAAAAATCTTTTTCCCCAAACAAAATTCATTTTCAATAGCAGACACCATATGATCATTGCAAAGCATCTCAAACATTTTACGGTTAATATAGTTGTTGTCGGAAATTATGGAAACAACCTCGAAGCCACAACCATGAACAAATTTTAACACCTGTAAAGTCTGAATTTTTAAATCGTTTGGCTTAAGATTGTGGACAGGAAACATTGCAACAACTTCTTTATATGATGATAAGATTTAAGAAATCATAAAGGTTTGAATTGTAGAAGCTTCTTGAGACATATCTGTACATGACAAACCTTTAGTTTTACCATTCTTATATGCAACTGTAGGTTTTATATAAATCTCATCAAGTAAAAGATTCACAACTTTTTCATGATTTTGTAGTTGTAAGGATTTCTGATATAAATACTTTGCATTTAATCCTGTTGTCGATCCAACGTTTAATGCTAATTTTTTTAAGTAAGAAGGATGCGGTAAAATCAAGGATGAGCTTTCCCGTATTCGAGAATAACACGTTGGACTACTATAAAATAGAGTACAAGCCCATATTATCATTTCAGCTGTATATGTTGGGTGTTTAGATTTCAATAAAGAAATTTGTTCCCTAAAATAATTTAAGCGGTATATCATATTCTGTTCTGATGTATTCTCAGAACATTTCTGAAGAGTTGCAATTACCAGATCTAGCATTTCTTCAACTGTTTTTGAAGTTTGCTTATAATTATACAGATGACGTAAAAGATTTTCAAATTTCGACCATTTATTACATAGCAAATCTTTTCCCAAAAGCCTTTCAAACATATTTGTTATATTTAAGTCTTCGCGAAAAATTGAAACAGTTAAATCATGCTTGATTTTAAATGATACAACCACTGCTGGACAATCTTCCATCTCAACGCGCAAAGAAAGTATATAATCTGGTGCTTTCATTATTGCCCATGTATTTGATAGTTTACTACTGTAAAGTTTCAAAAATTCTGAAAAGGAGTCAATGTTATCTGCAGCACACAGTTTTTTAAAATTAATTTCACACCGTTCCTTCATTTCTCTTGTCCTGTCTTCTGGTGTCTTTCGCTTTGATGGTAAAGGACATGATAAATATTTAGGTACCTGAAGGCTATGAAAAGTACCTGAAGTATAATTCTCCTTCATAAACGTTAAAAACTGTTCTGAAAAATAATTTTCATAAATTTATATTTTATAAAATTTTAAATCATACATTAAAATTCCCTTTAGCAAATATTAAAATGAAGCCTAAAAGTGCTTTCATTCTCTACGGGCACTACGAAAATGTAAAGATTTATGTGTAAAATGTATACGGGCCAGTTTCCCTTAGAAAGACCTCCA
The DNA here is from genome assembly GCA_000611955.2 of Stegodyphus mimosarum. Taxonomy (NCBI): domain Eukaryota; kingdom Metazoa; phylum Arthropoda; class Arachnida; order Araneae; family Eresidae; genus Stegodyphus; species Stegodyphus mimosarum. Next base: position 63,365 of record KK117360.1, read on the forward strand.
CGAAAGCATGCTTTCTTTTAGGCAGATATCCCTCGAGGCTTTGTCTTAATTACATAAACCAAACCAAAACTGCCCGATTCGTTAACGTTAAATAATCAGACACAACCAATATATCTCTGATTTTCTTTTTTATATTTTAACAGCAAAATTAATGGAAAAACAAAAACAGATTTTAAACTTAATCACTGCTATAAGTTCATTTCAAAATCTAATAGCAATGAATCATTCAAATCATCGTCCGACAATCATGTAATTTTTACTGCATTTATAGAGGTGGCAAATGACCACTCTAACGACTTTTCTCATTAGGCTATATTTTGAGAATTTCGTCCCGGTTTTAGAAGGCTAATTTAATAAAACATTACGAAATTCATATTTAATACATAGGCTGGAAATAAAAGATACAAAAGAAATTTACTAGATTGTTATATTATTTAACATTAGTGTTTTTCACTTATTATGTAGCATGTGATAAATATATATTAGGACATAAATAAAAATGGAGGGGGGATCTCTTGAGTTTGCATTTACTAAAAAAGTGCTTGTTTTATACCATGAACTAGCTTCAGGTCACACAGAATTAATTAAATGGAAATATGAGAGTGAGCTAACAAATAACTTAACCTTCAATACATCTTGCTAAAAGTTAAATTTACTATAGTTAAAAAATAGTAAAGTTACATACTTTTTAGGTTAATCATACGCCTTGCTTACCCTTATACTGTTTGAAGATGATCTTAGTATGATCGCCCCCGCTCTTGACGTCACGTCACGTGAAAACCCGTTTGGATTCCGCCTTCTCCCTTCAAGACGGCCTTGGTGGAGCGGGCACTGCAAGGGTGAGTAAGAAATCACTTACTCATCAGAGGAGAAGGCCGAGGGAAAGGTTCCGAGAAGGCCGGGGATATTTTTGCTATATGTTGCTTATGTTAGCAAATTTAACCTTTCGCTCAGTTTTGTGAACATTTTTATTTTCTTTGCTTTACGTTTGTAAAAAAAAACACTTTGTGCGGCTGGCGCGGATAATCGGGAGTCTACTGTAATTCAATTGTTTTCTTATTAAAGAAAATTCAGAAATAAATATGCTTAAAATATGTATTTTGAATCCAAACCTAATTTAATTTTCTTCTATGTTTCTACAATATCAAAAACCTAAATTCATTCTGATCTATCCACTTTATATTTAAGTATTAGTAAACAATGGTCGTAATATTCAGGTAGTGAAGTATCCCATAATACTTCACAAGACGCTTTTCGAAGTATTTCAGAATACTTTACAAGATGCTTATGCAGTAAAAATGCCATAGTTAGATTATGGCTCCATCGCAGCATTTTCGATATGACGAAAGAAGTTGCTCACGGCGTCTCTGCGAACACTGCTCGGATAGATTTTCAACTGGTTCAAAGTAGAAACGGACTCGCTCACTCATCTCTCCTACGTTTCTACTCGGTCGAAGTGAGCGTTTACATTATCCCGGGAAGCCGTACCAAAGAAAATATGTATTCTTAAGAAGGAAAACTTCTCCGCGGCAGGAGTGGCTCCGTCCAAACGCACAGGGAAACAGCTGCGCATGGCCGAAATGTCTGTCACCAAAGCTCGAAGCCGGCCTCGAAGTTCGAAGGTCAGTTTATCAAGAGTTCATAAACTGAATATCGTTTCAAATTTCTTTAAACTTTAAAGGAAATGAAAATATTTTTTCACGCAGGTAAATTAATTAATGGATTAATTATTTTGAGTGAAAAAGTAAGAAAATACAATTTATCGTGAAACGCCAAAAAAGAAACTTTTTGCCAAAGAACGTTTCTTTTTAACAGGTGTTCCTCAATTTCCTGTACAAATCGCGGAGGGAGAAATTCTCGCCGCCAGGTTCCGTCGCCAAATCTCTTGGCGAATTTTCCCTCCGCTTTGCAGCGCGTAATAGCAAACTGGTATACATTACGTCTATGAAACCTTTCATTCTTTACATAGACTTTCTTTGGTCGTACCCAGCGGCTCGCTACGAGTCACTCGGAGAAATGTAAACTGGCCTTTTCCTTCTAATATTTCCTCAAGGAAATGTAATACATTTGCGATTTCTACTGTTTGTCATTGCGAGTTTTCAATTTCGCAGGGTGGAAGGGCCGATGTTCTCAAACATGTTCGTACACAAGGACAACGTGAGTGCTATTGAAAAAAATGAAAACATTTTTTGTGTGAAAACAAAGGACCAAACAGTTATTAATGCAGACTATATTGTTTGCATTTAACAGTACATTCTGCATTAATAACTTTTTGGTGAATTTCTGAACTTTTATATATTAATTAGTAACGATTTGAAGTTAATTCATTATTAAAAAAATACATTTTGGTAAAAGTTTACATTTGGGTGTGCTTGCTTTTACGACGATTCTTTTTTGACGTAAAGATCGGCGCCAGGAAAACACAATTTCAAAATGGCCGGTACACAAAATTAAAATAAGAAGTCAAAGAATTGCACAAACTCTCTGCCCATATACATATCGATCTATTTTCACTTAAGAAAACATTAGAGAGTTGCACAAACTTGGTATTGTGTACTGCCTTGACTTTGTCCATGTACACATCGATATATTTTCACTTTAAAAAACTCAAGTTAAAACTGTCATGGTAACGAGAAAAGGGGTTTCATCGCCAAAATCGAACAAAATTTTTTGCTAATCAAAGGGGCAACCATTTCTACACTAGAGCGTATACTTTTATCACTTAAAAATATTTTTGTCCTTGAAAACA
>KK117360.1:66810-80351 GCA_000611955.2 Stegodyphus mimosarum
AAAGATGGAAGACTTACTTACTGGAAGACACAGAAGAATTTCACTGTAAGAACTCCACATCTTTATTAAATTAAAATGGCAGCTCATTCTTCTTTAGACGAAGATCTCCAGATCACATATCCCATAACGATTTAAATAGAAATAATATTAAATTTAGAACCTTGATGTCATAAATATTTTTAACAAAGGGAAGACGAAGAGAAAGAGCGAAGCGTTCGTATAGCAGGCGATGGCAGGAAGCAATCTGACGATAATGGCGCGTAGAGCTACTTATAGTGGCGGTTACAAAGCAGGTCAGACTGTTCTCAAAAGTACTTGTCTAGAGGGAAGATCCTGAAATTGCGGAAATTTAATTAGATGTTGCCTTTTCGCGTAGGACAAAGCCATCGTGTTTTTTATATTTTACATCTCCCCACCCCTCAAAACAAGAGGTCCGGAGAACAAAGCAGTAGTACATTAGGGAAGCAAGAAAAGTGTAAAGTATCAGAAAATACATGGAAAACATGCAGGATATAGCGTACAGGCTTTAGCTATGCCCTATCACAACTCGTGCTCTTTCTCATATAATTAGAAAATACTGAATTATATAATTTTACAATAAAATTTATAATTTTTAAATAAACATATGATTTAGAACTAAACATCTAATTTATAATTATAAGACAGTAACACATATAAAATAATATTACATTCTAAATTAGAATTATGAAAGTCCTCAACTTTCTTCAAAATGTCCATTGAAGAACGAAATGTTGTTTAAAGTCTCTGGAGGGGGAACGTCTTTTATATAAAAATTAGAAGATATACAATTTGTGTGTAAAGTATTATACACTGCTCGACATTGAAAATGCAACACCAAGGAGTGGTCAGCAATTTATGCAAATTTTAGAGTAGACGCACGTCACTGAGTTATGCGAATGATGTGAAATACGCAGCTCTCTGACGCACGTGAAGTAAGATATAAGGGAAGGAACGTGCAGAATGGGCAATATTCGTGTCGCTATTTCTTCCAGACGAATTATCGAAGAAAGTTGTTTTTGTCCCGGAGGATACGTGTAATAGGAGAGAATACCAGGCCGCCGTCAACGAAGGTACTTCCAGCAGATAGACGATTTTACGAGGGGTATGGTGATCGGACTGAGAAGGGCGGGCTGGTCCTTACGTCAGATCGCAGCTGATACCCACATGGATGCGAGCACAGTGCATCGGCTATGGCAAACATGGTTGGAACAAGGGAATGTGGGAAGAAGGAGGGATGCAGGTGCAGCCAGCGTGACGTCAGCACGCGTGGATCGATGCAATCGATGTCGAGAAAATCCTTCTGTGTGATACTAAAAAAAATTTCGGAAACATGATAACCATAAAATGTTTGTTAAAAGTAAATATGGCAATAATCCTGACATCAGTTTAGCGTTTACAAAGTGTAGAGCATTATAATAAGGAAGTACTGATTTTTCCGTATACTGGCATTTTCTCTCTGTTCACAGTTTATAGGGTTAAAGATGGTGCCGTACACGGAAGTTTTCTTTCCATTCGCCGGGCTACATCAGCTCTCAAAATCGTTATATTAACACCGCTGTCTACAATCACGCGGCAGTGAGATTCATATATTTCTCCTTCATCATACAATCTGCGATTTCTACCATAAAGCAGCGATATTTGTTGAACACTGGCAGCTGAGTTTTTGCTTAATCTAATTGTACTCATTCGTTTGACTTTTACTTCCTTTACGTAGATGATATTTCCCTAGTAACATTAGTTGTCCTCCCCTGCGCTCATCCAGAAAAATTTATAATTATTGCTCCATTGCGTCTTAAGGTTTCTCACTGTCTGAAGTCTTTTCATCAAGTCCATCACGGCTTTTAACTCCTCATCTTCCTTTCTTTGATACCCCATACGCGCCTTAAACTTTCCTGCAGACTTTCTGCGTAGTTTTCACTTTTAGGGCGCTCGGGGGAGCAGTCTTCAGATTTTCTTTGTTCGCTGTTTGAAGAGATTGTTATATATCAGAATCTCTAATAGCTTCGGAAAAATATTGGTTATTTTATGTGTCTTTAATTTCCTGGTCGCAATCGGAAATGCTGCTTCAGCCTTTGGTAGTTGAAGGCTGTTTCCTGCTCTGTGTTATTGGATCTTATGCTGCAGTCAATGATAATCTTCGAGAATGTTTTCTCCAAATCACAATTATAAGCGTTAAAAATGATAGCTCGAGCCTTGTTCAAGTCCTAGCGAATGGGCTGGCAACATGAGAACTGCCATAATTTTCCTCATGTATAAACTGAATACCAGCTAGTTTCTCTTTCAATATCATCGATGAAATATTTATTTTCCAGGGAGATAGCTCTTTTATGCATCGCCATGCCCAAATCAAACACACTAACATTGAAAATGCAACACCAAGAAGGAGTGGTCAGAAATTTATGCAAATTTTAGAGTAGACACACGTCACTGAGTTATGCGAATGATGTGAAATACGCAGCTCTCTGACGCACGTGAAGTAAGATATAAGGGAAGGAACGTGCAGAATGGGCAATATTCGTGTAGTTATTTCTTCCAGACGAATTATCGAAGAAAGTTGGTTTTTGTCCCGGAAGATACGTGTAATAGGAGAGAATGCCAGGCTGCCGTCAACGAAGGTACTTCTAGCAGATAGACGATTTTACGAGGGGTATGGTGATCGGACTGAGAAGGGCGGGTTGGTCCTTTCGTCAAATCGCAGCTGATACCCACATGGATGCGAGCACGGTGCATCGGCTATGGCAAACATCGTTGGAACAAGGAAATGCGGAAAGAAGGAGGGGTGCAGGTGCAGCCAGAGTGACGTCAGCACGCGTGCATCGACAAGCTGTGGCGGTCCCGCAAGTCACTTGTACCGCGATTCTGCAGCATTTGCAAGATACCCTGAATGTTCCCGTGTCGACGAGAACCATTTCCCGTCGATTGGTTGAACGTGGCCTGCACTCACGGCGTCCGTTAAGAACACTGCCATTGACCCCACAGCATAGACGCCAACGTTTAGAATGGTGCCGGACTGGAGCGATGTGGATGACAGAATGGCGAAACGTCGTGTTCTCAGATCAGTCACGCTTCTGTTTATTCAGTGACAGTCGCCGCATACGTGCGTGGCGTCGACGTGGAGACAGATCTAATCCGGCAGTAACTGTGGAACGCCCCACCGCGCGACAACGTGGCATAATGGTGTGGGGAGCTATTGCCTACTATTCCAGGTCGCCTCTAGTTTGTATTCAGGGCACTATGACGGCCCAAGGATACTTCGATAGTGTACTGCGGTCAGTGGCAATGCCCTACCTTCAGGGGCTGCCTAATGCAATCTTTCAGCTGGATAACGCCACACCACACAGTGCTCTCATCTGCCAACATGCTCTGCAAGGTATACAGATGCTTCCCCGGCCACCGTACTCTCCTGACCTGTCACCAATCGAACATGTGTGGTATGTGATTGTACGCCGTTTGCAGATTCTGCGCCTGCCTCGTTCAGAAGACAACCTGTGGCAAATGGTTGAAAGGGAATGGAGAGCCATCCTTCAGGACACCATGCGCACTCTTATTGACTCTATGTCTAGACGTGTTTCTTCGGGCATCGCTGTCACATCGCTTTCGTCATTATTGCTCCTGGGATGCGATAGCTACCGGTTCAAGATAGTGGAGAGCGTGGGACATATACCTGCATACCTTTGTTAGACATCAGGTGTCCCCGTCCTCCGTCACCTGTCACCTATCCTACTAAGCAGACGATGTTCTCGCTCTATATTCTGATTATCATTTTGAAATAAAGATCACTTATTGCTGCTTGCTCTCTCTCTCTTTTTCCAAACTTCATCACTTTCTGACCACTCCTTCTTGGTGTTGCATTTTCAATGTCGAGTAGTGTAGTTGCATTTATTCTTTTCATCGCGGGTAATTAAAATACATTGACATACTTTAAAGCAATATAAAAATTCAATACAAAACATTGTAATACTTTAAGAAAACAATTCAGTATAAATCTTGATGCATTATGACAATACCACCTTGAATTAATTGGTTATAGCATGTCCTCTCCAACAAATCATCGTGACTAATTGCTGATGGTTGGGGGTGCTTAAGTACAAAATATCAAAAAACCTCTGTTGCCTAATAAAGGTAACTGGCATTGTAACATTGCATCAAAGTGCTTTGTGCAAATTGTTTTTTAATTAATTAAAATCAAAATGTGAAAATACGAAACCCTACAAAATTAAAATTAAATTGAAGACAAATAACTTGTATGATCAAGTTAAAGTCCTTTTTAAAATTTTGGAAACTGGAAATAAATATTATTCTACAAGAAGAAAGAAAAGAAAATTTTGTTACAAAATTATGTAGGAAAGAAAAATAAAGAAATTTTTTGTTTTCTAAAATTATGTGAAATATATGTGTTATGTGTGCGTATGGTAGCACTTCTGTGCTAAACAATGGTCAGAGGATCGTGGCTGGTATTAGGCCAGTGTCTTGGCCATAGTTGAATCTCCAAACAAAATATAAAAAGATAAAATTCTGAGGGGGTGTTAGGAGTATTATCTAGGGGGACAGCGGTCGTGTGCTATCACTTCTTATATCTTCCCCAAAGAGAAAATACAAGGAAGTAATACACATAGTGTAAAATCTAGTGTCGTAGAAAAAGAATAAAAACACTTGTCTTCGGATGAAAATCTGGTGTAAAAGCCAGATTTTCAAAACTGTGTGGGTAGAGTTTTTCCTCTTCTCATCTTCTGGACTGTGAGCGACGCATACAACATATTTTGAACGGAAAAACTGGAAGAAGTAAGGCAGGCTAAGAAAGGAGCCAGACTGGGAAAGGTCAAGATCGGTAAAAATAATTGGGCCTAATTAGTAGAATTGTAATAATTTAGACCACCAACTGTATCAATAGACAATATTTCAAAAGGCTCACTGACAGATGGTAAATTTTGCATTAACCCAAATTTCTTTTGTTTAGATATCTTATCGAACTGACATACTTCACAATGCTTGTAATAATTTCTAACATCCTGAACACTTCCTGGCCAATAAATAATATTGAAGAGGTAATAAATTTAGCATTGAGGACATGCCAATATGAGAAAACTGAATATGAGCTTTTTCAAGTAATTTAGTACGAAGAGACATTGAAATTACAATTTTATACAGTCCTTGTTTTTTAATAGTGAACAAACACATCATTCACTTTCTTATACTTAGAATTGCAGACATTGTCTAAATTTTGATACTCTTTAATTTATTCTAATGATAATAAATTAACTTGTAAATTTAAATGTTGACAAATAGGATTTCTAGAGAGCATGTCCTCCTCAACATTAGTGGAACCTTTCTTGTACTTAATATCAAAATCATACGTAGATAATTTTAAAGACCATTTAAATAAAAGACCAGTTAATGTGTTTAATATTTTTAAGCCAAACTAGAGCAGCATGATCAGTATGTACAGTAAAATGATTACCATGTAAATAATAATAAAACTTATCTATTGCATCAATAATAGCTAAACATTCCAGTTTTTTCATTCCAAATAAATATTTTGTTCATAAGGCCTTAATTTCCTAGAATGAAAGGCAATTGGATGTGAATTACCATCTGGGTATTCTTGTTTTAAAACAGCACCAACAGCTTCTTTAGAGGCATAAACAAATACATGACAGGGATATTTTGGATTAAACAAACTTAAAATAGGTCTTGAAATTAATACATCTTTTAATTTTTGAAAAGCTATTTGACATTTATCAGTCTACTTGCAGGGAATATATTTTTAAGTAATTTCGTTAAAGAGGTTCTAATTTTTGCATAATTTTGAATAAACCTATAGTATACGTTTATACTTCCTAAAAATTTTTGCAATTCTTTAACATTTTTAGGCGGTTGCAGTTTCTTAATAACTCCTATATTTGAATTACTGGGCTGGTATTTGTCTGCTTGAAGTTCATATCCTACAAAATTTATTCTTTTCTTAGCAAAAATACATTTAGATTGTTTTAATTTTAAATTTTCTTTCTCACATGTATCAAATATTATTTTAAGATGGTTTAAATGCTCATCAAAATTTGGATAAAATACTATAATATCATCAGCATAATTTAAAGCAAACTCAATCTGATATTTGTTTAAAATTTGTCTAAGAGCTCTTTGAAAGACAGCTGGAGAATTTTTTCAACCAAAACGTAATCTAGTAAATTCATAAAGTCCAAAATTTGTAGTAAATACTAATTTTTCAGTATCTTTTTCATTTAATTTTATATGCCAGTATCCAGGCGCTAAATCGAATGTAGAAAAAATTCTGGCATTCGTTAACTGATCTAAAACAGCCTCTATTCTAGGGATTGGTTCAGAATCTGTTTCGGTAATTTGGTAAGTTTTAGAAAATCAATACATTATCTAGACTTTGATTGTTCGCCTCTCTTATAGGCTAAAGTTACAGGAGCAGCATAATGACTATAAGAAGGTTTAATTATACCACCATTTAACAACTCATCTGTCTGTTTTTTTAATTTCATTATTATGTTTAGGAGATGCTGGATATGGTCTATAGGCTATTGGTAATTCAGAAGTTAAAACAACTCTAGGGGTTTTAATATTAATACAACCACCATCATATTTACTTTTAGGAAATACATGATTATAACTATTCAACAATTTTTTTTAATTTACCATTGGAATTGCCAATACTATCAAAATAATTTCCAGATTGTTTACTTCTAATATCACTTTGACATCCAAAATTTTCATAATTTTCAAAATATTTACCAGAATTTTTAGTACTTACGTCACCTTTACATACAAAATTATGTTGAAAAACTTATCTAATTTAACACTTTTACTCACCTGGTGTTTAAACTGGTAGACTTCATAATTATTAAAATCCTATTTGCAATTTGAACAGTGAAACACAAGATCATGACAATAATAAATAATTTAAATTAGAAAACACCACATAAAACACTACATCCCAAGTTATTTTAAATATTTTACATGATATTTTAATAATTTTAACCACGGAAATCTGATTAGATAAAAAATTTACTTAAAGGTTTATCTTCAATAAATTCACCTTTTGTATTGTGGGGTTTTACTTATCTAAATCTAATGTTCTATCATAAAACCCCACGAACACTAACAAGCGAATAATCGCTTAAGTGTGTGAATAAACACTTAAGACTTAAAAAGAGTTAACTACCCTTTATTTCTCAGAATAAATACAATCAACTCCTAACTCGGAGTATACACAAAGCCTCCACTTGGGCTTGAACTTAATAATAATGAACTTAAACTAAACTAAGCTTAACTAAAGCTATCTGAAAGATATAGCCGAAGCTATCAGAATTCTAAGTAGTTGGCCTCTAAATATTAATTAAATCGGCGAAGCCAAGTGAGGGCCTAGAGTATGGCCGAGCGTGATATCCTAAGAGAAAACGTAGCCAAAAGGCAAACGCGCGCTAGTCAGAAAAATCAGACTCTCTCTCTCGAAGTCAGCGAAACATCGACTTAAATTATAGTCTTACTCATTTGCACTAACTGCGTTTCTGAAATTGCATTCTGGTAGGAAATTGCAAGCTGAAATTAGAATAAATAGAAAAGAAGCATAACTTAAAATAATTGTAAATAAACTTAGTATAAACCTTACAGTTATATTTTTAATGTTATATATAACATTAAAAATATTTTTTGAAATCACTTTACCTTGACAACCAGTATCTATGATAGCTGGTAAATTTTGTTGTCCAATTTGGACATTAACTTTAAATTATTTTCATTTTTCTGCTTGTTCAGATTCGGGTACTGTATTATGATAACTTAAAGAAGGAACTGGTTGATAAGAAAGCGGTTTATATGAATATTGAACTGACTGGGGCCGCACATTTCTAAAATTTTGATAATGATATTGATTTGTTTGAAGTGGTCTTGTAGAATACCTAGGTGCATTTTGCCTAAAATTTTGCCTCGGAGTAACAAATCTGTGATCACAACTTGCTTCGGGGAAAAATGTTTGAAAGACTACAGTAGGCTTCAACTAAAATCCCGTCAATAGAAGCCACCGAAACACTCCAAGAGCTCGCCACGAATGTTGAAAGACTGTCACATCTCGCCTTTACGGAGTGCCCGAGAGAAACAAGGGAAATCATGTCCCTGCAGCACTTTATCGATGGCATCCGGGATTTTGAAATACAGAAAGCACTGCGAATTGCTGATGTGAAGGATATAAAAGCACTCTAGTGTACGCCATGAAATTCGAGCCAGTCCAGCAAATAACTCATAGAGATCGCTACCTAGTCAGAGCGGTGCGAGTCCACCACCCAGTGGATCAATTGATGGCTCGTTTAGATGGTTTATCCAGACAAGTAAATGCCTTGAGACCGTATATTAGTGAAAAGAAACAGACTCTAAAGCGCTGGAACTGCGGTGATGAAGACCACATACGAAGGGACTGCTGAACACCTCAGAGCACGGAAAATAAAACAAACGATTTAAGCAGACAAATAAATGCCATGTGATCTAAAAGGCGTAACAAGGAGGCGCTGGAACTGCGGAGCTGAAGGCCACGTACGAAAGAACTACAGAACACTCCCGGGGTACGGAAAATAAGATCATTTCAAAGCAACGACGCAGTAGGCAAATTAATGACCATATCGAGGAGAGGAAGTTGCCAGATAATGAAAAACCCTGTTTTAAAGTGCTGAAGATTTCTGCAGTGAGTGGGAACAATAATGGACTATCCATTAATGGGCATATCGATGCAGTTCCTTGTAATATGATCATTGATACAGGAGCTAATGTTACCATCATTCGGAAAGATTTAGCTAAAAAATTTAACGATAAACGGATTTGGACGCCATCCTCCAGACTGCGTCCGGCGAGAAAATCAACATAGCGGGAAAGTTATCATCATCTTTGGAAGTTCCACCTGATATCAAACGGCATATGTGGCGGATTGCTTTCAGCACCTGAGGACAGGACTATCCATCATCAGAAGGGATCCTCACCTCGAAACGCGGACCTGTTGTCTGAAAGACCCGGCTCATAAAGCTTATAAAATCATACTAGGCTCGAAGAGAAACCCGAGACTACGGGCAATTCTCCATCCCAGATGTTCATCGGTCGTGACGTTCGTCTGCCTAGTGATCCCTTGGTTGCTTGCCCAACGGATGCTTTCCATTGTAAGGCAGACGATTTTTGAAGAGAAAGCTATGTCGGAAAAGTGGAATTAAAGAGCCTGAGCATTTAATTTTTAATAAATAAATATCTCGTAATTGCTGTTGCTATCCACAAAAAGCGGAAAAAAATCGAGAAAATAGGTTTTACCAGAATATTCTAGTGAATAATTAAAAAGCTTATAAAAGCGGCATTAAAACATATCATCTCAGTTGTAGCTGTTTTAAGCGAACTGTTGTTTACTTAATGCTGTTATTGATTGTAGCGAATTTGCTGTGAGATAGAATTAGTTTCTCTGTTCTGAACTGAGTTCTGTTTCACGTTTGAGAAATTGTGATATTTTACGAATATCTCTGAGGAAATACACTTTTGTCCATAAATTAAGGGTAATTCGGAGTCACGCGGAAATCGGACTCTAAAATAAATATATCACCTGTAAAGTCACTACACACATTTCAAGAATCACATACAAATTTCAGGAAGTAACCAGATATCACCGATGGTACGTCACAATGACTAGAGTGTAAGAGAATGATATATAAGGAATACAGGCAAAGAAGTAAAATTGTTCGCAGGCGCTTTATAAACATTTCAGTACAATAACCGAATAGTTATGACACAAAGGACGCATTTGGATGATTTTTTACGTGATAGAATTATCGGCCGTCTGGAATGTGGGCGTACCCAACTGGAAGTATCAGACGAACTTGGAATTGTCCAGAGTGTCATCTTCAGGCTTTAGCAACGATTCCAAGATGATGGTAATGTGAGTAGACGTTACAGCACAGGTCGCCCCAGAGTTACAATGCCGAATGAGGACCGGTATTTGGCAGTTACTGCCAAAAGAAACAGGCGGAGCACAGCCTCAGACCTGTCTCGTCAGCTCTCTTCAGCCACTAGTACGACAATTTCAAGGCAGACCGTGTACAGATGCTTAGGGCAGATTGGTCTATATGCTCGTAGACCTGTCAGATGCGTTCCACTTACTGCAACTCACTGTCGCCTGCGGTTAGCGTGGAGTAGAGAGCATGCATTGTGGACACCGCAACAGTGGGCTTGTGTGATGTTTTCCGACGAGTCCAGGTTTAGCTTGCAGTCTGATTCTCGCCAAACTTTCATATGGAGAGCTCCAAGTACCCGTTACCACCAAGAAAACATTATTGAACGACACCGTTACGGCAGTGCAGGAGCCGCTCGTTTGGGGTGGAAATATTCTGGGTTCCAGAACTGACCTGCATGTTCAAATTGAAACCACGGCAAGCCAAATCTATCGAGACGTCGTTCTGGAACAACATGTACGTTTGTTTCGGGGCGCCATGGGCGCACAATTTGTGTTTATGGATGACAACGCCCGTCCTCACCGTGCAAACATCGTAAGCGAATGCCTTCAATCGGAGGATATCACCCGTATGGACTGGCCAGCATTCTCACCGGCCTTGAATCCAGAAGAGCACGTGTGGGACATGCTTGGCTGATGAGTTGCAGCCCGTCAACCTCCTCCTACATGTCTACCGGAACTTCGGAGAGCATTTCGTTTTGAGTGGTGTAATATCCCCCAAGATCAGATCGATAATTTTATACTCAGCATGCCTAGGCGTTGTACGGACTGTATTGCGTCGTCTGGGAGACATACAGACAAACCATGAAATAGTGGTTTTTTGTAAATAGGTTTTCTTTTTTTTGTAATTTTTACTCCAGGGAGAAAAAATCTCTAATTTTTTTAATAATATCAAACATATAGCATTTGTTTTTGCTCTTTACCTTTTGTTTAATAAATAGGCTTTACAAATAAGTCAAATTTGTTTTGCTTCTAACTCTTCCTTTGCCTGATTTTTCATTATCCTTAATTTATGTACATGAGTGTATTTCAGCATTTTGTTTTATTTCTTGTGAAAAGAATAAGTTTTATTGACTTTTTAACAACTCGTGCATTCAATCCATTACGAACGCGTATGCACGCAATAGTATTTATGAATGATGAATGTGTAGAAATGACTTATAAGATGAAAGATCATTTTGTAAGAAATAACTTTAATACAAACATGTACATAGACGTTTTTATTACCAGTTCAGCTAGAATAAGACTCTATAATATGTTGGACACATTACAAGATAAAGTACTTAATTATGATACGGATTGTATAATTTATACTGATGATGGTGCCAATAAAGTAAAAATAGGTTGTATCATAGGAGAAGGACAGTTGTATGTTAAGAGAATGGACATATGAACTTGGACGCAATGAGGTTTTTATCAAATCATGGATATCAGCTGCATCCAAAGATTATAGTTGTATTTTAAATAATAAAAAAGAATTTGGAAAATTGAAAGAATTTAAAATGAGTCATGTAACTGAAAACAAACTCAATTTTGATGAAAGAATTAAAATAATAACAGGAAAAGCTAACTACATAGAAGTAGAAATTAGTCAATTTAAGATGAAAAAGATAGAGATATAAAGGTAACTAATATGAATAAAAAATATACATTCAGTTTTGATAAAAGAAGAATTTTAGATAATTATGATACTGTACCCTTTACATGTTAATCGTAAGAAATTTTCTATAAATAAATAGAGATGGAGGAATTCAGTAGACTTAGATCTTATTCAAAAACCCTAAAATTAAAAGATTTAGAACTTGGGAAATATGATTTAATATTGTTACGTGCGTACGGGTTCGTAATATATTGAATGCAGAAGTCGTAAAAAGTTAAAATTTATTCTTTCCACAAGAAATAAAATTAAAATGCTGAAATATTTCTTCACAAATCTTCGCACATTATCACAATATCTCAAACGTTTAGCAAAAACTCAATTCAGAACAGATAAAATAGTTCTATCTCACAGCGAAATTTTTACAGTTACAACTACCACAGAAACAACAACAACTGAGATGAGCTGTTTCAACTCGGCTTGTATAAGCTTTTTAATTATCAGTAGAACAATCACTATTTTTCTAGATTTTTCTGGATGGCAACAGTAATTACGAGATATTTATTTATTAAGCATTAAATGCACGCGCTCTTTTATTTTTAATGTTATCTTTTTTTGACGTAGCTTTCTCTTCATAAATCGTCTGCGTTGCATGGGGAAATGAAAAGAAATTTTAATTACAATTCTAAATAAAGAGCCAAATAAATGTGAAATTCGTAACATTGCACCCCTCCCAAGGACTGCTCGTCCCGGGCAGTACAAACCTTGGACAGGAAGCCAGCCTTACAACTAAGGCCTCAGTGTTATAATAAACATTACTTTATAATAGCAAAATAGACAATAATTCCAATAAGTGACTTTCAGCAAATTAAATTCTATCCAATGCTAAATACAATTCAAATACTATCAAATACTAAGTACAAATACTATCAAATACAAATGCTATTAAATACAAATACTTATCGAATACTAATACTTAACAAATACAAATCAAATACTAAACACAAATAGGACCATGGTCTTATACTAGTACATTACTATTTATAATTATATACACTACGTACTATGGCCATAGTAATGAACTAACCTGTCGTAATGAAAGACTTTAAGTTTAGAGTTCGATGACTTACGGATCCGAACCACGACGTCGTTCAGCCTGTTTAGGACTGTGTAAGGACCATCCCAAGGTGATTGTAGTTTCGGAGAAAGTCCTTTTCGACGAGTCGGATTCCATAACCATAACCATATAAGGTACACAGGTGTGCAAAAATTGAGGACGAAGTCGAAAAATTAGCATATCAGCTGAACGAAGAGGCAGAGCTGACAGAAAGACCAACCAGGAGATTAAGTAAGGTGATGTACGGTAGCACATGCGCAGATATGCAGGTAGACGTAATGGGGGAGTGTCTGAGTACTATAAAGCATGCTGTCGGTGTAAGAACAGTATTCCTGGCAAAGAGATTGCACGCCGTATAGCAGTTAAAATCCCACCGAGTTGCTGCCTCAGCGAGAAATGGCGAATAATCAATCTGTTAGACGACATCTGGATGCTTTTACCCGAGGTCGAATCATTGGGAAGTGGGAGGAAGGCCACAGTGTGACAAGTGTGGCTGCAGAGTTCGGAATTGCTCACAGCATCATTTCACGACATTGGAGACAATTTCAAACTATAGGAACAGCTATCCGGGGGTTTAGTAGTGGTTGTCCACGAGGAACCACACGCGCAGATGACCGGTATGTTGCCTTACAGGCCAGAAGAAACAGGCGGCAGACAGCGGGAGAAATCGCTAGACACACGACACAGGCGACTGGACGACCGATATCGCGTTTTACCGTGGCCAGAAGACTGCACGGTAGTTGTCTGTTTGCACGACGCCCTGTACGGTGTGTACCTCTAACGCCTGCCCATCGGAGAAGGCGTTCTCT
>KK117360.1:85108-114417 GCA_000611955.2 Stegodyphus mimosarum
TTTTTACAGCACAAGTATAACAGCAACAACAACAACTGAGATGAGGTGTTTCACCTCGGCTTTTATAAGCTTTTAATTATCAGTAGAACAACCAAGGTTTTTCTAGATTTTTCTGGATGGCAACAGTAATTACGAGATATTTATTTATTAAGCATTAAATGCACGCGCTCTTTTATTTTTATCGCTATTTTTTTTTCGATGTAGCTTTCTCTTCAAAAAATCGTCTGCGTTGCACAGGGAAATAAAAAGGAATTTTAATTACAATTCTAAATAAATAGCCAAATAAATGTGAAATTCGTAACAATATCATGGAAAAAAATTCAGACAAAATTTGGAGATTTAACCATTGTTAAATTAGATGTAGATAACGAACCAAAAGGATATTTATTATCTTGCCAAAAAAATGAAAAACTTTTTGATAAAGCCATAAATGAAATTAATAATGGAGACTCTATATTTCATTATAAAGGAATCGAAAATGGACAATATGTCTATAAATTAAAAAGAATAAATTTTCAGGGTGGGAAATCCCCGTGCATTTCTTTCAGTTTTTTTCAGGGTGCGAAATTTTTTCCCATGCTGCCTTTCTTTCATTTTTTTAAAAGTTGACAGTCACTGAAAAAAATCATTGTTTTGTCTTAAATTTTAATATGTTTTTGGTCTAATTTTAATTTTTGGTATTTAAAAAAAGGTAAAAATCCTTCATTTTTAAAATTATTTTTATGTTCTTCCGAAGATTGAAGTGTTAGTGAACAATATTCCAGCCACCGCCCTCCTGGATACAGGAGCTCAGTGCACCTTTGTAGCAGAAGAATTTTTTTTTAAATATTTTCGTCGGTATAGAATCTACAGTTCGGATAATACGACGGTGATAGCAGCCCAGAGAGAAAATGCAAATGTATAGGTAATGTACCACTGTATATTCGTATTAAGGACGAACGGGTAAAAATTTTGTTTCTTATTATAAGAAATCTTGAAACATAATATTGGGAGTAGATTTTCTTTCAGCGTCCGAAGCAACACTCTTCCAGTTAAGCATCACTTAAGCTGACAATGAAACCGGTGTTGGAAGTGAAAGCGGACATCCCCCCCGACATTGAAGCTTGAACATTTGCCAACTGAAGAGCAAGAAAAACTACGCCAAGTGGTAAGTGAATTTTCTATTTTGTTCAATGACATTCCCGGATTTACGCAAGTGACCAACTATGAAATAAATACGGGAGATTGTGAGCCAGTTCGCCACAAGGCTTACCGCTATGACTAGTCTAAAGAAAGACTATGACTACCGCTATAACTAGTCTCTTTCTAGTCTAAAGAAAAAATTATAGACTGGCATATTAAAGATATGCAAGTAAAAAGATCACGCCCATCTCCAGTAGTTATGCTAGTCCGGTTGTTTTATGTAAGAAGAATAATGATTATCCGGTTACACACCCAAAAAGGTGGCGTTTTGCAATAGATTACCGCAAACTAAATAGCGTTACTAACTATCCCGTTTATCCATTACCCATTATTGATGAAATCTTGTGAAACATAACTTCCACTAGATACAAGACTACACTTGATTTAACGTCGGGTTATTTTCAAATCTGCGTAAAGCCTGAAGACGTACATAAAACGGCGTTTATAACTAAATCTGGCACTTATACATTTTTGTGTATGCCGCTTAGCCTGTCAGCTACGCCAGCAACATTTCAACATTTTATGTACATTGTTTTAAGACCCGTACTCGGAGTACTTCTATTTATTTAGATGGCATTATTGTTACTAGTGAAAATTTAGAACAACACATTAAAGACTTAAAAGAAGTGTTTTCATTGTTAAATGAGGTCGGTCTAAAAGTTAATGCTGAAAAGTGCAAATTCGCAGCAGCCACAGAATTACGTTATTTGGGGTACAAAATTTCCCAGAAAGGCATCGAAACCGATAAATAAAAAATAACTGGAATTTAGAATTATCCGCCGTGAAAAAAGGCGAAAAAGCTATCTTCATTTCTAGGGCTCTGCTCATACTATAGGTTCTCTCTAAAGGATTTTGCCACCATTGACGAACCGTTATTAAAATTAAAAGGAAAGAAGGCAAGATTTTCGTGGACAGCCGCAGTTAACACCGCTTTTGAAAAATTAAAACAAGCGTTAACGCAAGCCCTTGTATTAAAATTTCCCGAAAATGTTGAAAATTTAGAAATCGCGGCCGATGCCTCTGATTATGCCGTAGGGGCAGTTTTTTCTCAAAATGGGCACCCGTGGCTTTCTTTAATCGTACTTTAAATTATACTCAAAGAAATTATTCACCGACAGAAAGGGAAACACTTGCAGTTCTGTTAGCGGCACAAAAGTTCAGAGTCTATTATGGAAGTTCTCCAGTAACTGTCTACTCCGATCATGCGGCTGTCGCTAGATTATATTCAGGAAAGAATCTGTCGCCAAGACTAATAAGATAGGTACTTAAATTAAAAGAATATAATTTGGCAATTTTACACACGCCGGGAAAGGAAAATGTCGTAGTAGATGCTCTGCCAAGAATCAAGATAGGTGAGGAAGGGAATAGAGTTAAAGTGGCAATGCTCACATCCCATATGATACATTTCCGTGAGACTGTAATAACGGAACTGGGCAAGGATCCGGAATTTAAAAATATATATGATTATTTAAGAGATCCTCAAAACTTTAGCCATCAAGATATTGTGGCGATAAGAAATAGGGCGGCCCATTACGAACTGATAGATTGTCTGTTATTTTATACGAAAACTACAAATAATAACAATGAATACCGACCTCTTATCCCAGCTAGTCTTAGATTAAATATATTACGGGAATTACATGATTCGCCCCTCGCGGCTCATGGTGGCATTCGGAAAACAATCCAACGCGTACGCGAAGCAGTTTATTTTACTGAACTGCAAAAGTTAACAAGGGCATATGTCCAGTCTTGCCCAACATGCCAGCTAGTTAATGATGTTAATTTCCGTCCGGCCGGGTTTCTAAATAGCATTAAATCAGAATTTTCAAATGAAATAATTGGCGTCGATTTATTGGGCCCTTTCCCGAAAAGTCAGTTAAATAAAAGCCGGTATCTCCTTGTTATGGTTGACCATTTTTGTAAATGGACCAAAATTGTTCCTCTAAAACGAGCCTCTGCGAAATTAGTTACTGATTCTATTTTAAATAAATATATTTTAAAATCTGGGGCGCCTCTAAAAGTTATGTCGGATAATGGTCCTCAATTTATAAGCAATATTTTTGAAGACATGTGTCAAAAACTGTGCATACGCCATTTAAAAATGGTCCCGTATCGGCCGCAATCAAATATAGCGGAACGAGTCAACAGAAACATAGTTAAAATTATTCGTAGTTATGT
This sequence comes from Stegodyphus mimosarum, assembly GCA_000611955.2. Lineage (NCBI taxonomy): Eukaryota > Metazoa > Arthropoda > Arachnida > Araneae > Eresidae > Stegodyphus > Stegodyphus mimosarum. Next base: position 88,469 of record KK117360.1, read on the forward strand.
TAAATATTTTCATAAAAGCTGGGATAACTATGTCAATGAATTAGCTTTCGCCCTTAGGACCGCCAAACACGACACGACGGTCAAAACTCTTGGTGAGTTATTCTTAGGCAGGCAGATTATAACCCCACTGGACAAATTGTTTTGTGTTCAGAAAAGGGCCCCTGAATTTCAAATGGAGGATATACAAAAGTTAATTGAGGAGGCAAAGGAAAACACTGAAGTATCACAGAGAAAACAAAAGCATTGTTATGATAGGAAAAGACAAGAAGTAACTTATAATGTGGGGGATGAAGTACTTAAGCTAAAACATTCACTTTCTTCAGCGGCGGAAGACAAAGTAGCTGAATTTTGCCCAGGGTTTGAAGGGCCATACAGTATAGAAAAAGTAACCCACGCTGTAGTAGTCTTAAGAGCCAAGAATGGTGAAACATTTACGGCAAATATCGACCAAATCAAGCCGTTTTACGATCGATATAAAATGAAAACCTTTGAAGATCTTTTGCAGGATCCGGCAGGGCAGGCACCATCTCAAGACATGGCACAACAACAACGACCGCCAGAGTCAGCCACAAGTAAAGATATGAACAAGAAAAGAAAACCCCCCCGATGGAAGACCGGACGTAACAAGAAAAGGAAGATATTTCCCCGATCAGAAAAGAGAGATATTTCCCCGATCAGAAAAGAGAGGGCACGACGGCTCCAACAGGAGAAAGACTGAAATTCTAAGAGTAAGAAGAGGACGAGAAGAAATGGCCGCAGTCATAGCACCTGTGAGAAAATAAATAGCGAACCTACAGAAAGGTTTCTACGCAGCAAGTGCCCACAAATTCACGCGGGAAATGCAGTTCCAGACTCAAGGCCGAACGGGATTTTCGATCAGCGAGTGACCAGGACCAGGAAACAATGGAATAATGATGTGCCAAAGAATTCAAGGATACCACCCATCAAGCGACCTTTACAACAATCGGAGGAAAAGAAGATCTTCAAAGGTCAAGGGACATGTCCTAAAAGAAAATGGCAGGACGAGGACCGTGATGTTCAGCTCCGAACCAGACGTTTATTGAACCAAACTGCTGTCTTCGGAACGTTTCAAGAATGGACGGCAAGACGCATGGCTGAATACCACAAAGATAAGTAAAACTTTATGTTACTTTGAAAGTTTAATTTTTTGTTCTTGCTGCAAGTGGCAGAGTTTAATGAGAAGTTTTACCTCATGTGAGGTCTACCTTTATCGCCAAAAAGGCGAGAAATGAGTTTTACCTATTTCTTACTATGTTTTTCAACTACTCGCGAATAATCTAAAATTATTGTATAATAGTAAAATGTAAATACTTGAGTATTGTAGAAGATTTTGTAACTGTATAAGAACATTCTAAAAATATTGTATACAGCTTTATTTAAAAAAGATTAAAAGATTCTGTTAAGAAAAGACATTTTAATCTGAAGGACTTGTGAAATGTACGTGTTAAATGTAAAAGAAACAGCATTTGCTTTCAATAGGAGAAAGCTAACTGTATGTTTTTCAAATGTCTAGAATTAATATCATGTTAATGTGCTTTTATATACATGGGAACTGTTTCGTTAAAATTTAAGAAGTACTGTGATATCTTAAGAGTGGAAATATTGTATAAATGCCAAATTTCTAAACTGAATGGTATGACTGAAACGAAAAGAATTATGCATTGTGAATATGTGCTAAATTTCGAATGAATGAAGGTAGTGAGGCTCTCTGACGCTACACTGCAAAGTTAGCCACTTATTTTAAAATAGTACCTCAGGGTTCAGATATGAATGTAAGGTGTGTTCTGAGGTCTTGTTATGTTGAATTTTAACACGTTAGTGTTTTGATCGTAGGCGGTAGTGTTCAACACTTGCACATAGACACGCTCATGTTTGGCGTTTCTCCCTTTACAACACATGTCTGAGAACACGGGGAGATAATTAAATAATTTTATGAATGAAATAAGAATGAAGTTTAAAAGAAAAAAATATACGTGTTCATGTTACGTGGCATTTAAATTGTTTGACAAGCTGATTAAACTAGTTTTCCTTCCAGATCTCTGGAAGGAACCGATTAGAGACAAGAAGTTCCTGTTTTTAGGTACTAGAACAGATGAAGAATAATCTTCCCTGGTGAAAATATTTCTAGGTTAGACAGTTTTAGTGAGGAGTTTCTGTAAAAGATTGGCCTCACGTTGACTTAGAATTTAGAATTAAAAGTTTTCAACAAGGTTGTTTAGACATTAGTTTCAAACTTAACTCTGGCGGGAAGTATGTAAGGATCTTAAGTTTGGCTAACATTTATTTTATTTTAAAACTTTACTATCATTTCTTATTTTCCACTTCCGGCCAGAATTAACACGTGAATAAGTTTATGCAAACTGTACTTGCTAAAGCTTAAGTATTTAAGTTGTAGCTTTTTTGCCAAGAGCGTAGTAGAAGTAGAGAGAGTGAGCCATCTTGCCACAAGTCTTCACCCGACCTTGGCATCAGTTACTGTCCGCCTTTAAGGCCAGAGGAGTTTAATCCTCTTGAAAGCTAAAGACGTATTGTAGTTTTCCGCAGTTTGCGTACTACAGACGTAGTAATTTAAAAGGTCAGTCTTAGTGTTAGTCATCTGTTTAAAATATTAAAAGTTAGCTCTTATTTAAATTTTATTTAGTTAGTAGTCTTATATTTTTACGTTCAGACCACAAGTGGTTGGTCTTTGCATTCCGGAGTGCGGAAGCGCCTGTGAATACATAAAAAAATAAAGGGTAATTTTAACCTTTCTCATCTTGTCGTCTTTACTACTCCATAGGACATAGTTTGCAGTCAACTCATTGTCCAGTCAGGACACCTCATGTTCGCAAAACAGATAAAACGAAATACGAGTCTTGATAAAGTTCATAAAACCGAAGATTATTGTTTATGATGTTTCGCAGGAGGTTGAAAATGAAAAATTTTCAGAAAGTTTGGAGAATGTGTTAGATTTCTTTTTATACAGGTAAAAATGGAAAGGAGCTTACTTCTCATCGAGTCTTCCATGTGGATAAAATCTGTCAAGCCCAGATTTTTCAAAATGAGAGAGTTCTGATAGGGTGGAAGTCTTACTCTGCCAGATTGTTCGTTAAACCGAAGAGCTGTAAAAATTATCTTCGTTTTGACCATATTAAACGCTTCTGTAAAAATGAGACTATTTGTTCAGGCCCTTATTTAGCCAAAGACTGTAAAAGTAAGTTTAAGAATGTATTAATTGTAAAAATTTTAACTCACGGAATAAAATAGATATAGATGATGGACGCGAAGCTATTTCTAAGGCAAGTCCAGTTTTACGTGAGAAATAAAATACATATATATATGAATTTATGAACTTATGAGTTTCTAACTATGGTTCCTGATATGTTAGTTTTACTAATTTAATACCTCGCAGCGGGATGCATACTTGAAGTTTTGCTGTAGAAATTTTACTGCGGATTTGTTTCTGTTTGAATTTTTTCTGGCTTAATTCATTTTAATTTATATTGGTTTTAGAAAAGATTTTCCCGTTATACGATTTTAAAATTAAGTTAAATTAAACTTTTAGAATTTTTATTGGAAACAATTTTTTATTGTACGTTATTTAATGAGGTTTTTAAGCATTATTTTGAATCATTGTCAAGCAGCTGCCATAGAACTCTCTGCGACTGATGAAATTTTGACCGAGACCGCAGACGTTATTTTGATTCAAAAACCACAGTGCATTGAGGGCGCCCTTGCATATAGTAATATAAATTGGAGAGTAATTCATCGAAATGGTGGGAGAACGGCCATTATTGTCGTTCATCCGGATATTCACCTCTATAACAATTAATACTGATAAAGAATCATATGGAGTTGTGTGTGTTTATTTTTCTCCAGAAAGAGATGTAAATTTATATCTGTTTGAATTGGATGACATTTTAAATTTATATACAAAATTTTTAATTTTTGGAGATTTTAATGCGAAGCATTTCGTTTAGGGAGCAGTACCGGTTGATGTGACAGGAAGTTTAATGAACGACTCTATTTTATATAAAAATATTTTATTATTCAATAATTTTGATTCTGCCCCCACTTTTTCATCTATAGTTGGAGTTGCATATACTGACTTGGCGATCGGCTCTTCAAATATAAGTGTTCCAGACTATAATTTTATTATTTCTGATGAATCGACTCTTAGTGACCATAAATATTTGATTTTAGATGCTGAAGGAATTGTATATAGAGAAAGTAGTTCCTGTACTATCACGAGGAATCTAATTCGTATCAAGAGATTTTGTGTAAAAATGAAAAGTAAGATTACGATTTATCAGGAGAAAGTTATAAGGCCAGGTCCCAGTTGGATGAGATTATTTCGGAGATGGAGAAAGATCTTGTATTGCATACAGATAAATTGCTTCGTATTAAAAAAGGACAGAATAATAAAATCTCTTGGTGGTCGCCGGAGTTAACCAGGTTGAAGAGAAGAGTTTGGTCACTGAGAAAATCCTATCAGGTGAGATACATTTCAGAAGAAATTAGAATTCATAGAAGGATCTGCTATAACAGGGAATTAGCAGTGTATAAAAAGTTAATTAAGAAAACAAAATATGAAAGTAAATTAAATTACTTTAAGTAAAGAAATTGTTTTTATGATGGATTATTTAAACACACAACTCAAAAGATAAAGAAAAGAACAGTGTTGAAAAGGCCTGATGGTGATCGACAAGAAAATATAGCGGATGTGAAAAAGGAAATTTTAGATTAGATCTTGGGAAGTAGTAATCCTATACGGAATAATTTTCATTTCATCTTAGAAAAAATAAATGAATGTAATGCCGATGGTAAAGAATTTACGTTGGATTAGATTCGGACTGCTATTACACAGCTTCATACAAGAAGCTACCCTGGTTTGGACGGTATATATGCGGGCATACAGTTCGTTTTTAACCTAGCGTTATACGTTCGAGTTTTATACTATCTTTTTCCAGCATTTATACAATAAGTGTTTGTGGGTCTCTTTCCTGAGCCTTGGAAGGTTGAAAAGCTAGTTCTCGTACCTAAAAGTAATGATAGAATGAGGCCAATATATCTTTTAAAGGTGTTGGGAAAGGTGCTGGACAAATTGATTGTAAATCGCATGCAATATTATATAAAAAAGAAGAAATTTGTGTTATCTAATCAATAGTGGTTTTGTGCCTGGCGGAGCACAGAGGGTGTATTATGTTATGTTATTAATTTTATGTAAGAAAATAGAAAGATAGATCATGTGCTGGCCGTAATGAAAGAAGGATTGTGTATGAGAATGAAGATGGTCAATCTGTAATTATTGATTCTAGCAAGGGTTGCCCTCAGGGGTCTTCTAGTGCTCCTCTGTACTGGAACTTCATTGCAAATGATTTATTGAAAAGACATTTGCCTGAAAGAATACGTTTGATAGCCTATGCTGATGACCTTCTGGTATCAGCATAGGTTACCATCTTCTGATAAATGGTAAATCTTTGGAAATAATCGAAGGTTATTTTAATGAATTAGTTTTGGAATCAGAAAATTGGGGGAAAAAAGAAGGATTAAAGTTTAATATTCGAAAGACAAATGGTATGATCTTCCCCCTTGCAGGAAAGAAGACACGAGAATCAAGGTTGATATATAAGAAACAGAGAATGAAATATAGAAAAGAAATTAAATATCTTGGTGTGATTGTGGATGATAAGTTAAATTTTATTTCACGTTTTAATATGGTTCATAAAAATCAGAATGTATTTAAAATTATTACAGAAGGAACTTCCCCGGTGAAATTCTGTCTATGAAAAATGCCATAATAAGGTCAATCTCGAGACTGTTGTGATTCCTCGAATTATGTAGTGAGCTTGCCGGGCGGAGAAGCTGGTTAGACTTCGTATGAAACTGGAGATAATACAGGAAACTGGAGAAAACAATGCAGGGAGCTTGGTTACTAATGCTTGCGAGATGTTTCAGAACGATCTCTACTGAGGTTGTTTGTATCCTGGACGATGTGCCCTTCTTTCCAAACTATTTGTTTTCTATTTTGATGAATTTCGTTTAAGAACAGGAAATATTGATTTTAAATTATATGGAGATTCTATTGTTCTTTTACAAAAATTTGATTTAAATTTGATTCACCCTACTGAAAGAATTCTTATTCCGTATTTTTTAGATGCTACACAAATAGGAGAAATTGACATTTATACAGACGGGCCATTTATACAAACGCCATTGCTTTCGCATATGCTATACATTATTATGGAACAGAGATTGCGAATAAAAAATTTAAACTCAATATTTATAACTTAGTTTATCAAGCGAAAGCTATGTCTATTTTTTATTCATTGAAATAGATAAGAAGAATCTTAAAAGGCAATGCGATACACTTATTTATTCTGATAGTCTTATCAGCTCTTCCCGCTATCTCACGAACTGATCAAGGCCATCCTATAATAGTAGATATTAGAGAGTTATATAAAAAATTGAGAGAAGATCAAAATATTGTGTTTTATTGGGTGAAAGCATATGTTGGACATTTTGGAAATGAGAAGGTGGGAGGAAATGAGAAGGATATATTGGAAATGAGAGGCACTGACCGAGGAGGCAATTACCGAGATATTGATGTACAAGGATCAACAAGGAAAGCTGTGACTATTATGAAAAATTATATTTATGATGAATAGAGGGAGGAGTGGGAAAGGTCTGATCAAAATAAAGTTTATAAAAAATTTGTTAAACTTAGAAAAGGTTTATGTTATGCAGACATTGACGTTAATCAAGTCATTACAAGTCATGGCCGTTTTCCTTTCTATTTTAAAAGATTTAAATTACATGAGTCTGACATCTGTAATATCTGTAAAGAACCGGGCACTGCGGAGCATTATGTGGAAACATGTAAATATTTTACTGATATCAAAATTAGTTTAAGAAAAATGATGTTTTTAATATATATATGATATTTTAAATGATTTAAAAATACTGAAAAAATTTCCCAGGAAAATAATGAAGATTAATCATGATAAGCTTTTAGTGGAGATTTAAACTTTAATCTTGTTTTTTGAATTATGTTTCTTTTTGTGGGTGTGTGTTGCATGGTTGTAATTTTAAGTAACTTTTTTCAGTTGGTTTAACTAGCTTTTTTTAGTTGGTTTATAATTAACTTCGTTATTTTTAGTCTTGTTTCTTTTTAGTGTCTCTTCTCTTTCCTGTTGCGCTGTTAATTCGGCAAATAAGAAAAGATTATTGTAGTATATACTGCCGAGTGTATTTGCATTATTTTCCTCGGTTGCCTTTTATTAATCATCTTCATATCTCTTATTTTGCTGGACGTGTTGTTGTTTGTGGTTTGCTCTGGCGCATCCCGCAAAAAGCCATGGGGCGACATAAAATCTGCCAGGAGGGTCGGGCTGCACCTCTTATATCGTGTACTATGAGCCTCCCGCTCAAAAGAACAAATTTGAAAACTTAAAATCCGGACGATCAAATGGATCAAGATTCTGCAAACAACGAAAATCAAAATGATTTCATAACCCCCCCCCCGAAAATGGCAGCACATATCCCTCCGATAGTGTTAGCAGACTTTAACTCTAATTGGAAAAGTTGAAGGGAGAAATTGAACACGGGGGCGTCAAAAACGTTCGCGGAAACTTAAAAGGAGACATCTTAAGCATTAAACTTTATGACAAGTAACCAAAATGTTTCAAGAAAGAGGAGTTCCCTTCCATACGTATCTAATAAACTCTGAAAAACCTGTTATGGCTTTAATTAAAATGAGATAGCTTCGAAATACTGACATTGACTTAATTAAAAAGGAAATATTAGATATGGGCATACAAATTTGGGAAATAGGCAACTAAATACCCATAAAGACGAAAACGTCACCCCACACCCCCCTTTTTGCGGCTGAATGTAAAATAAACTTAGAAAGAGAATCTGCAGAACAGAAACTCTTGTAGGACTAGATGTTCATATTGAAACTTACAAATCCCGGCCAGGGCCCGTGCAGTGCCATAAATATAAATTTTATGGTCACTTACGGCCCCTGTGCAATTTCAAGGGAAGCTGCTTAAAATGTGTGAGACCACATGAACCTTTTTCATCTAAAATAACGAAAGAATAAAAACCAGCAGTTTGTGTGCTCTGCGGAGGCCCGCACGTTTCATCTTATAAGGGATGTTCCCAGCGCCCAGATAACATTAAAAAAAACAGACAAAACCGTAGAAAAATAAACTCTAAAAAATTCCAAAATTTTGCACTCAAAGAAAGCGAATTTTCTCACTCCTAGGAGCTAAGACAGATGAAGTTGGAAAACTTAATTCTGCAAAGAAGAAGCAAAAAGAAGCCCCGCCCACTGAACTCTCGTTCCTCGACTGGTTAAAAATGCAGCTTCAAAAGGTCAAAGAACATTTCACTAAATTTAAACAATCTAAAAGCACTTGCAAAAAATAGAAATTGTCATGGAAGCATTTGAATATTTTTCCAATCTCGACTATGAATTTTAACGACCAACAAAGCATTAACATTGTGATTGAAGCTAACGCCAGCTTTCTCAAAATCTCCTTTTTTAATGCAAAGGGAGCACCAAATCCACGAGCTTGGAAATTATTTAGAAAAACATCAAATTGATGTAATACTCCTTAAAGAGATTCACTTGTGTCCAAGCGACACACTCAAATTACATGACTACTCAGTAGTCAGAAAAGACAGAATGCATAACAGGGAAATCACATTAAACTCATCCGACTACTAATTTAATCGAAGACACTGCAGTACTAATTTATAGTACCACCAACGAGGCTTACCTTTTTATCGCAGTCTACCTAGCACCAAATGGAACTCGCCCAACACAATCAGATGTTTTAACATCCACAAATTACCCCAAAATACTCGCCGGAGACCTTAACTCAAACATCAAGCATAGAATGCAAGGATCGATAATGATAACGGCAGAATTTTAAGGAATTATTTAATTAACAGCGAAGTCAGGTTATTTGCTCCGAACGGATACACTCGTCTCCACATGAATGGACAAGGAGATATTCTAGATATTTTATTACTTAAAAACACCAACATCCCTCTTCTTTTCACGAAGATTTATCTCGGACCATTTCCCCATAAACTTCGACTTCTACGGCATCTATCCACCATTACAGAAGAAATTTTCCGAAGTAAATTGAATGACTTATGCGGAGCAGCTCAGGAATTATCACTGCAATCACACTTTCAATCATTGCGGTAACACTAAAAGCCAAATTTATTTACTCACCTAAAAAATGCAAAACGCGATTAAAAATTCAACCTACACAAGTAATCCAGCAAATAATTTCGCCCTCCCCACGAGAACAAAGTGTAAGGTTTTAGTTGAACTAACCAAGTTTATTTTAATTTAAATCTTTTCTATCTCCTCTCTGCTTCAACTTCCTGTCAGAAGAAGCGCGCGTTTTTAGCTTATGCTAATTTTTGAAGTTCAGCCATGCACTATTTAAGCAGAGGTAGAAACCTCTCGGTGTGTGAGAGCTTTGCCTCAGATCACGGTCACGCTGCTCAACGTTCGCCTGACCAGCTAGCAGTTTAAATTTATAAGCCATAGTGCTTACTACGTGATTGCATTGTAAAATAAATTAAAGTGCGGTAGTATTTAGTATACCTTGCTACGCACCCTTTTAGATAGAGGCCAACTTCCGCGAATTGCTCTGCGAAGCAAAGTTTAATTTAAGTTATATTTTAATTTATTTAAATTTATTTGATTGTTAAGTTCGACCAAAGTTTGGTCTGTTACGTTCTGTATCTCTCCCGAATTGGGAGGTTTGTATTTAATAGTGAGTGAATAAAAGAGGATTTCAAATCCCTTCACGTGCAGTTATTCTCCAGCCCAGCAGTTACATCAGAACATAGCGTACCTTCCGCTCCCTGTTCCAGTTCAGGACTTAGAACGTAAGGATAAGAACCCTATCACAGAATTTACCATGTTCTCAAAGAATACACACAGAATGCTAAGTCCTGATAAAAGGAGCTGATTAAAAGAAGAAATTGAGTCAGAAAACTTCGGCAACTTTCCCGAAATCTTAGTGATAAAAGACTTCTAAACTGTTTAAATAGAAAAGTCGTTACGGAAATTAAACAATACCGCTCTGAAAAATGGGCATTCTTCTTGAAAATTTAGAATTTCAACCAAACACTGTTTGGAAAATAGCTTGCTCCCTAAAAAAACAAAGGGCCAATAGCATCTCCCCCATTCATCACATGGGGAATATACACCAATCAGAAAGCGAAATAGCAAATGTTATGACTGATGAACTGGAAATGGCATCGGTCGTATGCATCCGTGCGTGTAGGTCATTCGCTATGAGTGAGACTACTGAAGCTTCTTAGCCAAATAGCGTGATTGATACGCATGGATGATAGCGTTTCTGTGGTAGATAATTCTGAGACTATTAGCTGCGTTGGAGTAACCTCTAGTTTTAAGAAGGATGCCATAAATTCCATGGGCTTTCCGCGTTCGCGCATTCAAGACTTGGAGATGCAGATTTAACAAGTTAAACTTGTGGTAAAATCCTACCAGTAAAGAAGATCCGTCTCGGATTTGGATACAATTACTGAGCGGATGATGAAGTTCTTACGACAGCTGAAGGCAGAAGCAGAACTGTAATTAAGTAATTATTCCAATTTTACAAAATATTTTTGAGATTCATCTGGAGATATATCCAGTAGAGCATCTTTTATTTCGTTGAAACCAGAATGAATTGCTTTAAATGCATCAGATCTACAAGACCACATTACAGCACATCATTTTTGTACTGTGAAATGTTTATTTTGCTGCAAGATTTTTTTTCTAAAGTGTTCCACTTATGATTATTACTTATTAGTCACCTATTAGACACCAAAAAATGTATAAACGTTCTCCAATAAATTAAAATATATTATTGTTTGTAAACATGATTCACTTCTATATTACTTATTCCGAGCTGAGCTCCCAAGCGTGTAGGACGCACTTCTGATTCCTGCTATTTCGTACAGTTCTGACCCAGTCCAGTAGGCGGTCAGAGACTTTACCTTTTGCTCTGCTGTGAACCTCATTGCTTAGTGTGAAACCCTTGGGTTTCACGACTAGCCATGTCCTACTTCATGACATCTTTAAGTGATGATGATAAAAGCGACTTATCGGATTCCGAACAGTCTACATTGTCCTTACCGACCACCTCACGACGTGATGAATTTCTGAAGGACCCAAGATCCAGGAGAATAAGCAAAGGAAAGCATAAGAAAACGGATACTGAAAGGAAGAGAAAAGAAGATGGAAACGACTCCCAAGCAGAAAATCAGGATTTAAGGAAATTACTCCAGATCACCGATCCGGAACTTGAAAATAGACACCTTCAACTTATGTTAAAGCTAGCCGCTGCGAAAACTGAGGAAGAAAAAGAAGCAATTGTAAAGGATTTTGCTACCGAAGCCGTAAAACAAGCGAAGAAAAAACGTTGCCCGGAACAAGCAATTAGCAGCCAAAACACAGAAGTTCTATGGATAACGCCAAGAAAAACCGCAAAAATTCAGGAAAACACCGAAACTATGGATATCCCGCATGAAAATCGATTTCAGATACTTCAGAAGATCGTGCAGCAGAACGCCGAAGGCGGAGCCAAAGCAAAGACCCCTCACCCACCTATTGCATTCCCGAACGAAGATACCGATTGGATGGTTTTAGATGAAGTTTTCAAGGAAAACTGTGCGGAGCCCTTTGAATGCCAAATGAGAGCAAAATCTAGTTTTGTTTTCACCAAAAATCTAAAAGATTACAGTACGATGATAAAGATCCTAACTACGAAGAACATCCCATTCCATTCATATCAGTATGAATGTGAAAAGCCGATCCGAGGCATTTTAAAAATTATTCCGGCCTCATTCACCGAAGCAGCCATCAGCTAAGACCTAATCCGCAGGAAGTATCCTGTCCTCAAAGTAAAACAATTCACCAGGAACTAAAAGGGAAAAATTACAAAGCTATTGATCTACCTGCTCGAGCTTAAAAGAAATAATGAAGGAAACAGTATACTTCAATTAAATAACATGTTCAGTTTCAACGCAGTGCTAGAAAAATTTAACCCCAAACGACGCCCAGTACAATGTTTCAGATGTCAGCAAGTCGGGCACTCACAATACTACTGTAACAACCCAGTCCGATGTGTGCAGTGCGGCAGCCAACACCGAAGCAATCTTTGCCCAATGAAACCAGAAGATAAACCGACTTGTATTTTCTGTAGTGAAAACCACGTGAACAGTTACAGAGGATGTAGCTCTTATAAACAGAAGTTTGAAAAGAAAACCCACCAAGCACAGCCAGCAGTCCCGGACCTAACTAAAGAAAATTTCCCAAGCCCGACGAACAACTTAAACCTAGCCTCGAAAAGCACCTCTCAAGCATTCTACAGCGAAAAGCTAAAAGGAAAAATTTCTCTCCCGACAGAAGATAGCAATGAAGCAATAGCCTGGCTAAGTGATGATAAAATCCAAACCTTCCTATCCTCCATTATTTCATTAATTGGAAAGATAAAAAAAGCAAAAAGTGCAGTTGAAAAACTACAAACAAGGTTTTAGGCAGCGATGCTGCTCGTAAAATTTGCAGAGTCAGAAAACCAAGTTCAGTTAATGCACGTGACTTCCAACTACCAATAGCATTGCTCATTGCATCAAGACGGAAAATCAACTCCTCCTTCCTTAAATTTATTTCTTTTCAAGCTACTCCAAATACGCAGCTTCCTGGCTGACTATGTCAATTGTGGGTACGAAGGTCTCCTCTTTTTTTTTCGCATCGAGAAATTCCATTTCTCAGTTAACTACCCCCCCTACATTATGGTAGCAAAGTTATGTTTACTTTTCCAACGTGCTACACATATGATGCGGCTTCTGCCCAGGCGCCTGTTCCCATGTGCTTCGCACCTGAACCTTCTATATTACTTACTCTCAGATTTAACGAATGTGAAGAACAAGGAACGTAATGGGCTGTTTGACTGTGTTTTTAATGCGTTTTTTCAGCCCAATGTATTTTCCAGACATACACTGGTGTGCAAAAATTAAGGACGAAGTCGAAAAATTAGCATATCAGCTGAACGAAGAGGCAGAGCGGACAGAAAGACCAATCAGGAGATTAAGTAAGGTGATGTACGGTAGCACATGCGCAGATATGCAGGTAGACGTAATGGAGGAGTGTCTGAGTAGTATAAAGCATGTTGTCGGTGTAAGATCAGTATTTCTGGCAAAGAGATTGCACGCCGTATAGCAGTTAAAATCACACCGAGTTGCTGCCTCAGCGAGAAATGGCGAATAATCAATCTGTTAGACGACATCTGGATGCTTTTACCCGAGGTCGAATCATTGGGAAGTTGGAGGAAGGACGCAGTGTGACAAGTGTGGCTTCAGAGTTCGTAATTGCTCACAGCATTTCACGACTTTGGAGACAATTTCAAACTACAGGAACAGCTATCCGGGGGTTTAGTAGTGATCGTCCACGAGGAACCACACCCGCAGATGACCGGTATATTGCCTTACAGGCCAGAAGAAACAGGCGGCAGACAGCGGGAGAAATCGCTAGACACACGACACAGGCGACTGGACGACCGATATCGCGTTTTACCGTGGCCAGAAGACTGCACGGTGGTGGTCTGTTTGCACGACGCCCTGTACGGTGTGTACCTCTAACGCCTGCCCATCGGAGAAGGCGTTCTCTGTGGTGCCGGGAACACCGGAATTGGAGAGACAATGAATGGGGACGAGTACTCTTTACAGATGAGAGCAGATTTAGTCTGAGTTGCGATTCTAGACACATACACATCTGGACAGAGCGGGGAACACGCAATAACCCCTTCAACATCATCAAAAGGGACTGTTTTGGAGGTCGCGGAGTTCTCGTTCGAGCAGACATAATGCTTGGTAGCCGGACCGACCTTCATATCTCCCAAGGAGGTTCGTCACCTGGGACTGCTATTGTAACGAGGTTCTTCTTCCTTACATGCGTCTTTTCACAAGGGCTATGGGTCCTCAGTTCCTCTTCATGGACGACAACGCTCCACCTCATCGCACAGTTACTGTCGAAGAGCTGTTGGAGAGTGAAGATATTGAACACATGGATTGGTCGGCAAGGTCTCTGGATCTAAATCCCGTCAAGCATGTACGGAACTTACTAGGGAGACCCGTGGCAGCACGTAACTTATCGCCAGTAACGATTCCGAAACTGCGATTGGTGCTACAAGAGGAACGAGCAGCAGTGTCTCAACAGCTCATTAACAACCACATATCCAGCATGCACAAATGATGTGAAACCTGCCTAGCAGTCAGGGGAGATCATATCCCCTATTAAAGACCGGATGTTTCTTGCTGGACACCCATCACAGGGATGTTTCGGCCTTCAGTCGCATTGCGCTCCATGCTACTTTTTCAATAAAGCTTCTTTTTATCCCTCTGATTTCTCTTTTAGTAAGTGTTGCTTACATTACTCATGTCCTTACGTATTGGGGATCTTACGGTATTAAATGTGTTGATTTGGAAAGCTTTTTTACAAAGTTATATTGAAAAAACCGTCTCGTCCTTAATTTTTGCACACCAGTGTAGTTGCCGAATTGCCGTAACTTTATCCTCCGTAGTGTCAAAAATCCAAAACTAATATTTTAAGGTTCTTTAAAACTGCATTTTATAATGATTCTCGTGTGTACGAAAAAATTGGTAAAAATCCAAAAAATCTCTATCGGGATTCATCTTCTGACACATAACGCAATATAAACGTTCAGTGGTCTACATGGGTTATATCAGGGGTAGAGTCAATTATAATTAAAAAATATTTGGCGGCTTTAACTTCTGACACGAATGTTTCTAACATTTTTTGTTTAATATTTCAATAAATTCATCGCAAATAATTGACGAATGATAACACACGTTTTCTCTTCCAGCTGACCCGAATTTTTTCTATATGCGAAGCTAAAAACTCATCAAATTCTGCCAAATACTCCCATGTAATTTCCACTATGGGAAGCAGAAAAGTGTTCATTACTGCCACGAAATGCAAGAGAATTTTTAGCCCAAAACTTTATTGTTGTTACTACCCGTATGAGTACATTTTCCAATATTTTTTTTACGGTTCCCCCCCTCACCTTACTACATTTTTTAGCGGCATGTATAAATGAAATATTTGATGGTGGTTTATTTTTAAGCAAATAATGTTGCATGTCTGTTTTTAAATTTTAGGCCAGAAAGAAATGTCCAAATTTTCCAAAACTAAAGTATCATTAATGGTGTTAGTATATACTCTGTATTTTGAATTTCTTCTTCATCACTTGCATTTTGGTTTCCCTCTACAATATCTGATATGCCTTCTGTGTTTTTCCTTTCTTCTCCTGTTTCGGTTTCATGGCCTTTTGTCATTTATGCGTGTACTTCCTGGTTTCCAGAATATTTACCAAATTATTTTTCTATAATCTTTGCTTCAGATGAAGTTTTCAAGGAAAACTGCGCGGAGCCCTTTGAATGTCAAATGAGAGCAAAATCTAGTTTTGTTTTTACCAAAAATCTAAAAGATTACAGTACGATGATAAAGGTCCTAACTACGAAGAGCATCCCTTCAGACTAAATTTCTGCATCAATATTATCTGTTTTAGTATTGACAACATATTTAAACAGTGCATTGTTTTGTTTAATTATTTCTTCCTGCATTTTTTTCTTATGTTTCCTTTTTTCTGCACCAGAAGCGCGACGATAATGCATTTTGTATAAAATATTTAAACAGTTTATTATATAAAAAGCTACTTCAACTAACTAATCACTTCCAGAAATTTAATATTTAGAACCAAAAATGGTCTCCCTACTCTTGCTATGTTTAGTGTTTTTACTAGACTTTTGCGCACCATGCAATACGCACCCAACGTGTCACGCCCCAAATACAGATCAACTAGTCGTGCTATGCGTATAACGCCCCACATACACATCAGCTAAATTTTGTTCACGTAACAGTGGACCATTTACATGAGTACATCTTAATAAAAAAAGGAAATTTGTAGTTTAAATTTAAATTGAACATATGTATAACTTTTGTGAAATAACTATTTTGTGAAATAATAGGAAACTTTTGTTTTATTTTTAGATTTTTTTTTCAAAGTGGATGGTTTGACCGGGCCTTAAAAAAACCTAGTACCTAGATATTTATCTTATTTATCTATGTATTGGTCTGGTCCTGACCTATCGAAATTACTACTTTTCACAAATCCACATTACTTCAAATTCACGTGGATAATTGCTGAACTACACATGATATGTCAAAAAATAATAATTGCTTATCTTC
Source organism: Stegodyphus mimosarum (assembly GCA_000611955.2). Taxonomy (NCBI): domain Eukaryota; kingdom Metazoa; phylum Arthropoda; class Arachnida; order Araneae; family Eresidae; genus Stegodyphus; species Stegodyphus mimosarum. The sequence continues at coordinate 104,778 of KK117360.1, forward strand.
ACTACGCTATGCCTAAAAATGACATGTCAAAATTTCTTTCACGTGATACACACAGGATAGGGCGATGCCCAGGAGCCTGGACAAGTGACTTCGTCACCTAATCTGACTGGAAAATAGCTCTAAGGCCCTCCCGGGCAACTTGGATCATGAAAATGAAATTCAAAATTCAATCTTAAACTTTACAGAATAGAACTTCTACAAGTTTTATTTCACCCTCGTCTCCCCTTGAAATCCGTCAAATTATTAAGAAATTAAAAGCATGCAAAGCTAAAGGTTTTGATGATATAAGCAACGAGGCCTTAAAAGCCCTTCCAAGACGCTGCATAGTTTTATTAGCAAATATATTTAATGCCCCTATAAGGTTAAGTTACTTCCCTCAACAGTGGAAGCATAGCATAATTATCACGATTCCCAAACTCGGAAAGGATCCTGAACAGATTACAAGCTACACGCCAAATAGCTTACTGCCTGCGTTAGGAAAAGTTTTTGAGCGAATATTGAAAAAACGGCTTACAGATCATCTAGAAAGAACAGAACTCATTGACAGTACTAAATTCGGATTCAGGAGTGGACACAGCACCCCCCATTAAGTGTTAAATCTAATCGAGTGTATTGCTGATAATTTCCAAAACAAAAGAACAGTCGCTGCGTGCTTCCTTGATTTCGAAAGAGCCTTCGATCGGGTGTAGCACGCAGGACTTATTCACAAATTAAGAAACGTTTTGCTGCCTACCAGCTTCATTCATCTCATGATTTCTTACATAAAACGAGGAACTTTCCAAGTCAGATGCCGAAATGCATTTTTTCTCAAGAAAATAATTTTCAGTGGCGTCTCCTCGCACTCAGTCCTCGCAGTTTGCAAGTCTTTTCAACATACTTATAAATGATCTCCCTAATCTTCTGGATGCCAAATTATTAAAGTATGCAGATGAAACTGTCGTCTTAACAAATTCCTTCAATCCGCAACTTGCTGTAGACAACTTACAATTTACAGTTAACAAAGTTTCAAAATGGTGCGACGACTGGAAAATCAAGCTGAATTCAAATAAATGCTGTGTTGTTCTGTTTAGAAGATATTGAAGATGTGCGTACCGACGTCAAAATCAAAAATGAAATAATTCCTACCGCTAACTCATACAAATATCTAGGTATGATAGTTGATAACCAATTTACTTTCAACTACTGTATAAGAGAAACATTACACAAAGCAAATGCAGTTTTTAAGGCTTTGTATTACATGATTGGAAGAAAATCAAAACTGAGCATTAAAATTAAAAGAGCTATGTACGAGGGTCAGTCAAAAAGTTAGTTGCAATGCCTAGGAAAACAAAACAGGAGCAAAATTTTACAATAACTTTATTTATATCTTAAAGTTCCATTCAAAATCTACTTTTCAACGTAATTACCTCCGTTATTTAAGCATTTGTCGAGACGCGATACAAGTTTTTCGGTGCCTTCTGCAAAGAAATCCCGTTCAATGTCCGATAACCATTGTTGGGCTGGAACTTTCACTTCGGCATCCGAATGGTATCGTCGCTTTGAAAGTTCTTCTTTCGTGGGACCAAACTCATGGAAGTCAGGAGGTGAAAGGTCTGGGCTATAAGGAGGGTGATTCTACACTTTCCACCTAAACATTTTCAGAAGGTCACACGTTTGCTTTGCTGCATGCGGTCTTGCATTGTCATTCAGGAGCACATGTTGCACCATTTCGCGATAGCTTGACGTGACATCGCATTTTCACCATACACGTCATGCAACTGCCCATAAATTTCAGTGCAGTTGCATCTTTTTGCCCACAAAAAACGAATCACTGCAGGCATTTCCAATTTGGACGCTATTTGCAGCTGTCGAGACATGTTTGCGACTGATTATCAAAAATACTAAGCTTGCCTCGGAGATGCCGCTATGTCACGCGATAAAGGTACATGTCTGAAGTGTCGCCACACAGTGTCACCCAAATAGTCTTAGACGGAACATATTTACGCAGTAGTGCAACAAACTTTCTGACTGACCTAAGTATCTATGTATGTATTAGACCAATAATGTTATATGCTGTGCCTGCATGCGCGACTACGAATAAAACGGACAGAGCCCGTTTAGATGTGCTTCAAAATAAAATTCTGAGGACCATAGTTCCCTGGTTTATCAAGAGCACTCAAATTCAAAACCATCTGCAAATAAAATCCATGCACGAGCAAATTCTAATGATTTCACACAACTTCTTCGAAAGTTACGCAATTCCCCGTACAATGCAATTAAAAATCTAACTATGATCCTACGATCGAAATTGTGGTAAAACGACCACGTTCTATTCACAACAATGCTTCTTGGTAAATGTACACATGCAAATAGTTTGCAAGATTTGTGTTCTTAGAGTTTCATAATTTACCTGGCAAAGCAGGATAAGGACTTTACTCATTTATTTACATATTTTATTAATCAACTGTTACTATACTGCATCATAAATTACTCTTACTAAGAAGTATTGTATCTACAAAATCAAGCCAAATTCTATTCGCTGAATACATTGACATAATTTATCAGGTCACGTCTCCTGAATGTTCCCAACCTATCAAACACAAGGAGTTAATTTTTCTAATAAATCTTCAGTTAATTTTTCTAAATGCAAATTTTTAAATCTAAAAAATTTACTAATCTGCTGGACTTTGTGTATAATTGGCGAAGCTAGTGTGAAAGAACTGTTGTGTCAAAGAATATTTAAATTGTATCTTTACTATCACGTGACCAAAATGCTCTCTAATACGAACTGTATCTTAGAAAATCCTAACTCAATTTCAACTGAAAGTTAAGCACATGCTACGTATTATATTCAGGATGCGGCTTTTGCCCAGGCGCCTGTTTTAAGTGACGTTTGCACATAAGTCTTCAACTGAACTGTTCATTTACTTTAAGAATGAGTACGACATAAAGATATGCTTTTTGCTAGAATTTCTATCGCACGAACTTTTAGAAAGAATGCATGACTTTTGCCACCTCCACGATCTTACCTCCGAGTGTTATATATACAAACGTATATCTTATATTTTATAAACTGTGATTTGCCTATGGCTAGTAAGATCTATTGGAAAAACTCTGTGTAATTGAGTTCAAATAGCGAAGGATGACCTACGAAATACCATAAAGCATCACATATGAACTTCTCCTGAATTGCTATCTACGACTGGTATGACTAAAATTGCCAAATATATAATTGCTATCACAATTGCTTACATCTTCATTCACTTTTCAATGTTCCAAAAATAATCCAGCATTTAGAAGTGGATAGGGCCACATTAGTTCAAAGATGGAATTAATTACATAACTATTTTGCTTTTGTTAAGAATATAGCATTTATTATCCCGTTTACCTTTCAGATTCAAAACATTGCATAATAAGTCGCCAAAATACAGAGTAATATCACTTTATAATATGACAGTGTAAAATTAAAAATATTTTAATGTTATTTCTTAAATATAATTTCAATATATTACCATTATTTGAATGAAATTTATCACTGTTATAATGTTTAAAAACAAATCGTCGAAAAATTCCCAATCTCCAAATTAAAAATTTTCTGTAAAAATCTTATAATCGTCAAATTCAGAACTTTTTCATAAAAGAATTCACATTACTAAAAGCGGAAAGTTGTTTAAGAGCTCTTTATTTATTATTTAATTTCGAAATGCTTATGTTTCACTTCTTGCCCAGAAGCTCGAGTATTCCACTATTTAGAATTAAAAATATTAGAAACAGGAACAAATAACCCATGAAGCCATTCAAAAGATAACTGTATCTGTCAGTGAATCGCCAAAAATATTCCTCCAAAATGATAATTTACACTCAAAATGAAAGTCGTAAAAAGAGACAGAAATTTCAGATTGAAATTAAGGGCCTTCTGCCGATTTTAGCCGAAATTACGGACTTTTAAGGACCAAAAATCTGAGGATTTTTAAGGATGGAGAAAAATTTCACTCTCGCAATTACAATTTTCCCGAAATTTTTATAAAGTATTTTTAAAGTTCAGATCTCTTTCATAAAAATACACAAAGGATTCGTATAGCGTCTCGGTAATAGATGGCGCACGCTATAAGCTAATAAAAAGTATAACGGCCGTGATGAACAGCTTGCTGTTATATGTTAAATATAAACAAAACACTTAGAATTTCCAAAAATAATTTATTACGAATACAATCATATGTTAAATATGTACAAAACATTAAGAATTAAAAAAAAAAGATTACACAAAATTTAATTAAAAATGGTTGAAATTACAGTTGCTTAATAAATAGAGAAAATAAAATAAATTCCAAAACGAAAAAACATTAAAATAAAATATAATTTTTTAATGTGATTAGAAATAGCTTTTAGATTAAAAATATATTTTTATTTTTTATATACTTAACTCCAATTTATACTGCAGAATATTTGAGTTTGTTAAGTTATGATTTAGTGATTGTTCTCTACTTTTCTCTAGAGACAAAATAAACCTGTGCATGAATTACTATCATATATTTAAGTGGCAACATTCATAGTAATTTAATTCAAGCTCCTCCTAGGTTTGATTAAATTATACTGTTAATACTACTATCAATTAAATAAATGGAATGATCTTTTCCAGTTCTATGATCAGTTAATAATTGACTAACTGATTATACCTTTGCCTATTTTAAATCTGTCTATTAAAAAAATTTAAAATTAATTCATGAATATCTGATATAATCTTTTATAAATGATAAATAACAATAAATTTAATAATTTTACAAAGATTAAGGTCTTCCACATAAGACATAAAAGAAAAATTATAATAATTATTTTATTCATTAGGTGGGTGTAGGGACATACTTCCAATTGAAATTTTTTTTTAAAAATAGAAATATTCATATACTGGTAATTTTAAATTAAAAAAAATTACCTTTTAAAATTTAACTTTTAGCTTTAATTTTTAAAATGAAGTTTATATACAAGACTTACGTACTTACGTCCAGGAAAATTTTATACTCATTATTAGAAATAAGAAATTCTTTTCCTACCAAATTCCCCACAAATTCAGGGTGCGGAAATAGTCATCATCCGATGACCTTCGCACCTCAAAACTATGGGGTATCACATATTCCTTTTTATTTTCATTCAACAGTGGAATGTTAGTTTGAGGCAAAAACTTTCAGTTGTGTTTTGCGTGATTAACTTGCTCTCTAGAATTTTGTACACAAGTAATGTAACCATACTAATATGCATAGGTGTATGGCATATACATATGCAAATGAGATACACATGCAATATGCAACACAAATGCAAATGTGTAACATGTACATATGCTAATTGTGTACGTATATGCAAACAGATATAAGCATATAATATGCACATGCAGATAATTGCATACATATGTGTAAATGCCATGTATATATGATAACTGTATATACATATAGATGTATCCATATATGCATGTGTATATATATATACACTCATGTCCATAAATTAACGATAATGCAAAATCAGGCAAAGGAAGAGTTATAAGCAAAACAAATTTGACTTATGTGTAAAGCTTATTTATTAAATAAAAGGAAAAGAGCAAAAAAAAAGATGCTATATGTTTGATATTATTAAAAAAATTAGCGATATTTTCTCCCTGGAGCAAATTACAAAAAAAAAACCTATTTACAAAAAACCAATATTACATGGTTGGTATGACTGTTAATACATTGTATGTCTTCCAGATGATGCAATCCAGTCCGTACAACGCCTAGGCATGCTGAGTATCAAATTATCGATCTGATCTTGGGGGATATTACACCACTCAAAAAGCAATGCTCTCCGAAAGTAGACATGTAGGAGGAGGTTGACGGGCTGCAACTCATCGGCCAAGCATGTCCCACACGTGCTCTACTGGATTCAAGTCAGGTAGTCCATGCGGGTGATATCCTCCAATTGAAGGCATTCGCTTACGATGTTTGCACGGTGAGGACGGGCGTTGTCATCCATAAACACAAATTGTGCGCCCATGGCGCCCCCGAAACAAACATACATGTTGTTCCAGAATGACGTCCCGATAGATTTGGCTTCTCGTAGTTCCAATTTGAACATACAAGTCAGTTCTGGAACCCAGAATAATTCCACCCCAAATGAGCACTCATGCACCACCGTAATGGTGTCGTTCAATGATGTTTTCTTGGTGGTAACGGGTACTTGGAGCTCTCCATATGAAAGTCTGGCGAGAATCAGACTGCAAGCTAAACCTGGACTCGTCGGAAAACATCACACAATCTCACTGTTGCGGTGTCCACAATGCATGCACTCTACTCCACGCTAACCGCAGGCGACAGTGAGTTGTAGTAAGTGGAACGCATTTGACAGGTCTACGAGCATATAGACCAATCTGCCCTAAGCGTCTGTACACGGTCTGCCTTGAAATTGTCGGACCAGTGGCTGAAGAGAGCTGACGAGACAGGTCTGAGGCTGTGCTCCGCCTGTTTTTTTGTTGGCAGTAACTGCCAAATACCAGTCCTCATTCGGCGTTGTAACTCTGGGGAGACCTGTGCTGTAACGTCTACTCACATTACCATCATCTTGGAATCGTTGCCAAAGCCTGGAGATAACACTCTGGGCAATTCCAAGTTCGTCTGATACTTCCAGTTGGGTACGCCTACATTCCAGACGGCCGATAATTCTACGACGTAAAAAATCATCCAAATGCGTCCTTTGTGTCATAATTATTCGGTTATTGCACTGAAATGCTTATAAAGCGCCTGCGAACAATTTTACTTCTTTACCTGTATTCCTTATATACCACTCTCGTCATTGTGACGTATCATCGGTGTCCTCTGGTTACTTCCTGAAATTTGTATATGATTCTTGAAGATGCGTGTAGTGATTTTACAGGTGATATGTTTATTTCAGAGTTCGATTTCCGCGTGACTCCGAATTATCCTTAATTTATGGACATGAGTGTATTTGAAAATCACATATTCAAATTGAAATGTCATATTATACCTTTTGGCATTCAGCAAGGAAGTTTTATTGAAAAATGTGAAAGAGATAAAACGCTATAATATTCCAATTATTGATGATTTTATGGAAAGAGACTAATTCTCCTTATGAAGTCAGAAGCTTTCTATGAGATCAGCAATAATTAATCTTATACATTTGCTTTCTATTTTTAATATCTGAGTTTCATGAAATAAATTTAATATATTCCCCATATTCTGCTTTCTACAGTTTTACAGCATTTTTTAACATTTAGCAAAAATCTTTCATGAAATTAGCATTTATTCGTTTCCTAGGAGCTAATTAAAATGAATATTATTAATTAAAATATAAACACATACATATCCTTTTGCTTCAATTTCTTTCTTATAAGAAATTGTACCCATATTGATAACAGTCAGATGATACATTCAGTCAGCTGAATATCACCTAACGGCATATCAGTAAAGTTGGATATACACTCACTTCCAAAAGTTAAGCATGGAGATGTAAAATGCAAAAAAATCAATAAATACTGCTTTGATTGACGCAGAATTCAGCAGGAAAGTAGCATACATATTTATGCATAAAACAAAATCAATAATTATATACAGAAATGAAAACAATATTAAATTTTTGTAGGTTATCAGACAATGACATACTGGAGACTTAAACAGAATTATGTATAAAGTGAAAATGAAAAAAAAAGGATATTAATAGGGTATGTGATCCCCCTCATCTGTATACAAAGTTTTCACCTTGTGACCACGCTTTCAATTAGGTGGTCAACCACCGCAGAATTAAGCAATCGCCATTCTTCTTGTAGAGCAGTTTCCAGCTCAATAAGAGTGGCTGGAGGTTGGGAAACGTGAAAATACAGCACGGCCGAGAGCATCCCAAAGATTTTCAATGAGATTAAGGTCGGACGAATATGCTGGCCAAGCCATATGCGCAATCCCTTCACTCTCCAGGCACTCATTGACGATGTCAGCTGTATGGGGACGCACGTTATCGTCCATTAAATTAAAAGTAGGGCCAACTGCTGCAGCGGATAATCTCACAATGGGTTCCAGGACTTCATCTCGATACCGGACAGCCGTCAAACAATCCCGTTTAAAGATGTGCAGGTCGGTGCGATATCCTAATGAAATCCCTGCCGACACCATAATGCTTCTGCCTCGAAACGCGTGATGTTTTGGGACTGATTGCAGGTTCGTTGTTCACGCCATATCCTTATACGTTTGTCATCTGGATGCAGAGCAAATCTTGACTCATCAGTAAACATGACATTGCCCCAGTCAGACACATTCCCGGCACCACTGTAATCGTGCCCCTCTTGATTGGACGGATAAAGGAACAAACTCGAAGTCCCCGGGCGTACAGTTCACTCATATGTAATCTTCGGCGTACAGTAGCTGCAGATATCGCCTTACCAATGGACGCTGTAACCATAGATGTCACACGTGTGGAGTTCGCTCTGCGATTCCACTTGGCTACAATAGCAATATATCGATCTTCCGCGGGGGTTGTAACCCTTGGGTGACCGGCCTTCAGACAACTGTCTGTGTGGTTTGGAATTGTTTCCATAAACGTGAAATTACAGAATGATGAACGCCGAAGAAAAGAGCAACATCCGTGATCGACTGTACCGCTTCAGTGCACCCCACAGCACAGAATCTTCCGGAAATCATAGAAACACGTATGTCTTGAAAACAAATTGTACGAAAGTTTTAAACACCTTCTATTAGCACTTACAATCAACTTCTGTAACCCTTCATAAAGCTGGCTTCTTATAAGACTGCCTTTTTTGCATATTTCTTGACATGAAAGCGCGATTGTCTGTTACCTAACATATTTGCAAAATTCCATATACCTCTGCAGTGAACTGCATCCTCTTGAATTCTGATAATTAGCATTTTCCTATCCGTGCTTAACTTTTGGAAGTGCGTGTATATTGGTGGTTCTATTATCTTCTGCAGCTAAATAAAGCTTGTTTCCCCCCCTTCACATACACATGTACAACAAATATATGACCCAGCTTCACACATATAGTCTTTAACAAAGGCCCTCTAGCAATCGAGTGATTAAAGCTGCGGAACACTGGCAAGCTCAATGCAGGATTTGAATCCTGGCGAATGAACTGGCTGCATGGGTGTTTTCCCCAAGTGTAATGTGGATATGAGTCAGTTTCTCTTAAAATGTCCTACATGACGCTTCTCTCCCTTTCTGTGTAGTCCCTAATGGTGGACCACATAATAAATATAGCCTTAACGATGCTATTTGTCCATATAGGCAAACAGCACTAGCATAATTTTTCATAATCATACAATCTAATTCATGTATAGTATCTAATTTTATCTTATTTCATATTTTACAAAGAGACTGACTTACATTTTAAACAGACTTGAAAGCCAAACAGGAATCAGTTATCCTTCAGATTGGTGAAAGAGACGTTTGTTTTTAAATTCCGTGTATATATAAAATATATTTTATAATTATTTTAATACTGTTGGCTCAATGCCTTGGCAAAATTACATTAACTGTTACTTTTAAATTGTATATTTTTAAAAAAACTTTTACATCGTACATTCAGCAATTTGTCATTATTTCTGATTTTATTATTGTAAACAATACTTTTGTATCAATATATTTATTTTATCCCCAAAATGTTAAATATTTC
>KK117360.1:122833-232554 GCA_000611955.2 Stegodyphus mimosarum
AAAAAAAAAAAAAAAAAAAAAAAAGTGGAATTGGAAGTGAGACAGTTATGGTCTCTTATTCCTGCAAATCTAATAAAAGTGTGTTTTTTATTACAAATGTGAAAATTTTTAATCACAACATTTCTTCATAACAAATTGATAAGAATTAATATGCAAAAGGGTGAAAAATACTTAAACATCAACACACAAAATATACAACAAAAAGATTTTATTTAGACATCGCAGAAATAATGCCAGTTACAACAAAACAGAAGGAGTTATGCACTTGAGCTTTATAGAAGGCTTCCCTACAGGGGAGAAAAAAGACAAGAGTTTAATAATCCTATATAAAATTCAGTTTTACACAATTTTCTTAAAAATCATCTTAATCAATGTAAAAGTTATCAACAATACAGCAATAACATTAAAAAAAAATACACTACATATATTGTTTATATCTTAATGAATAAAATATAAATGTGTTTGAATAATATTTTAAATTAAGAAATAAGTTTTTTTGTGATTATATGCATATGCAACCCTTGTTAGGTAATAAAATTCATTCCACATATTTTTAAAAAAATTTGCATTTCTTGACATTATATTAAATTTATTTGACATCTCATAGTTATTTAATGGATTATTTACTATCATCACTGACAAGAATTTCCATTCAGGTGAAATTACTTACTTAATCTGAATTCAATATGCATGAAAGTTTAATAATTTAATGAGTTTTTTTGGGGGTGGGGATCTCCATTAAGAATTAGCACTAGCCAATGAGATAAAGGCAACTAGTAGTAGATAATTATAATTGGAGGAAGAAGTTAGTGAAGCAGAAAAATTTAATCACTTCTAATTTGGAACAGAAAACAATGGATGATTTCCATCATCTACAAAAAAAACAGTAATGTGAGAAAACTAGAAAACATTATAACAAATTGAAAGTTTTTAATTTGTGATTGAATAAAAGGAGAAGTAATTGCGAAAAACTTCAATGAGACTGTCATTACATGTATGAAATACATATAATGAACTTGTTCTGCCCACACAATTTATAAAAATGCAAAAAATGGACAGAACAAAGCGAGGTGGAAAAATCCATTCATAACAGAAATTGCTTATAATGCACTATCTGGAGCAGGCCTACCAGTGGCCGATTGGTAAAGTTGCTGAACATTGAGTTTAGTCAGAGTGAAGAATGAAGCAAGATTCCAGTGACAAAAATCTTTTATAGTTTGGTACTCTATATTACTTTCCATATCTGTTATTATGTTTTTGCATTTTTCAGTTCACCAGATTTTCTCATTTGCTTCATACTCTGATGGATATTTTACTGTTGATTTTCATATCCATATTTCCAGCAACATAAATAATATCTCTTGTACTCAAAACTGTGTTATTTTTATTCTTTTACATCATTGTGATCTACATTTAACTTTATTTTAAATAAGAAGGTAAATTACAAATTTTTAGTTGAAAATATAACTTTATTAAATTAAGTATTGTTCATTTTTATCTATGACATTTTGCTATTTTCAGACAGTGTCATAAAACTTCTGATTTTTGTTAGCATAAAGCTGGATTAAATGACATTTTACATAATCAGCATCATAAAATTTTTTACCATTTCTAGAGATGGAATGCAATAAATGAAACTCTGGAAGCACAAGGCCAAGGCTATATGGTAGATATACAACACATTTCAACCTAGTTCCAATAATTTTTGGTGAGTGACTAAAGATGTGTGGGCCTTTGCATTATTATCTGTCCAGTGATTAAAACAGAAACAAGTCTGGCATTAACATGATGAAAGTCGACTAAGGAGAACTACATACCTGCCAACCTCTAAAGATAAAAATTCAGAAGACTTCTCCCTCAAATTCAGAACACGAAGAATTAATATCATGCTTTGATATTAAAAAAATAACAATTTATACAAATAGAAAAAAGAAAATTGTACTTACATTAGTAAATCTCAATTAAGTAGTAACTAAAAAATTTATTAGGAAACATAAAACAAGAACTTAATGTTACACAAAAAAATTATTGCAATGAATTTAGAGTGCATTTTTTGGCTTTAGCCAAAAATTCTTTGGAAAATTTCCTGTCATAACAATTAGTTTCCTCATAACATTTAGCAATTAAAATGTTTTCTAGAGTTTTTGGTGAAATTGAAGAACGAAACATAGTTTTGTTTTTCTTCACAACACTGAAGACTCTCTCGCACTCAGCATTACTGTGTGGAATTACGAGAATAGCACATAAAACTCTTGCTAGTCTATCATATTTTGGTGTTCCATCAGCTCTTTTTATTCTTTTTAAGGTACCAACGAGGACATCAAGTCTATCTTCTCCAGAACTGGCAAAGTCTTCAAACTGTGCAGCAGAAAATTGGTTCTGTAGTTCATCTAAAGCATCATTATGGCATTCATTTTCTTTAATTGTTAACAAAAATGGAAATTTATCAATAAAAAAACGAATCTTTTCAAAAGATGAATTTTCAATTTGTTTCAAATTTGCCACTTCAGCATTTAAAAGAACTTCATTTTGCAAAGGAAACTTCCTTACAATGTAATCACAGGCTGAGGAAAAGTACTTTCTAACACATTGAAAAAATTCTTTTTTCTCATGATCTTTCAAAGAATTTACAAGTTCCCTGGTTTGATTTCCAATTATAAGATCATTGTCATCCTTTTGATTTGCCAAACTATTATAGGCAACACGAATCAACACACTGTTTTTCACAACGGACGGTTTTACAAACTTAGTATAAAGTTCTTTCAAAAGATCATTAAGAATTTGGATAAGCAGGGGAGATTTTGGCGAAGCTGATTGTAGAAGGGTATTTACACTTTCAAAAATCTTAATGGTACTTAACACAAAACTACAATATGCTTTGTTCAAATCCGAAGAAAGAAGATAGAAAATCCTTTCCTCCCGGCTAATAGAAGACTGTTTCTTCTTCCCTTCAACTTCTTTAACAAAGTTGACCTTTGAGGAGTCTTCTAAGCATTTTCTTTTTAAAGGGTTTGATTCTGTGTGTTGGCTTTTCCCTTTTAAAGCATTTTGATTAGAAGCAAAGTTGGTTTTCGGAATCTTATATGCCGACAAATTTGATGGGATCTGTGGTTTCGTTTTGGTCTCTTCGTGGAAATATTTTAGCAATGCATCCCACTGTTCAATAAACCTTCCTAGCGCTCTGCCTAAGGATAACCATCTCGTGCATACATGTTTCAGAATTTTTCTCGTTTCACCAGAGCACAGTTCTTGGAAATTCTTTAGGTTTTCTTTCCTTTTTACACTTTTTTCCAGATAGAAAAACACATCAATCAGAAGCTGGTCAATATTTAATGGTAAAGCAGCTGCAGCTTTTTCTGCTGCCAAATTAATTAAGTGGCATGGGCATCCAATAACAATTAATTCATTTTGTTCTTTTTTGAGGAAAGAGGCTACACCCTTTTTGTCACCCACCATGACATGAGCATTATCTGCACCAAATGAAATGCAGTTTGATATTGGGATGTTAAGTTGTTTCAACTCATTAATTACCAAGGAGGCAATATTTTCCCCCGTAGCGTCTCCATTTAACAATGGAAGACGCAAAAGATGAGTTTTCATTTCATTAGAAACATCACAGAAATATGTGACAACGATGGGGTAAAGCTTCCAATCGCTGACGTTGCTGCCATCGATTGACACCGAAAATGCTGAATTCTGGAGTGCAGCTATCGTTTAACTTTGTGCATTGCAAGCAATTTCGTTCACAATCGAAGATGTTTTCGTGCGAGCACAAGCATATTTCTGAGCAATCTTGGAGTCGGGAAACATCCGTCTGAAAAGTTGACCGGCGTGATCGGCAGCGCTTAGCGGCACGTTGTGTTCGACGAGGAATGCAGTAAACAAACACTCTGCCAAAATGACATCGGCATCCGAATTCGTAGCCGAATTTGAAAAAAAAATCATCCACTTTCTTTGACGTTGTCGAAGCCGAAGCATTAACTTCATGCTTTTTAGACTTAACATGCTTCACAATGTCGCTTCTTCCACCGTGACTTATTATGAAGTCACACACGCACACGTTGCAAAATGCATAGTTATTTCCTTTGGAGGATTCTTTAATTGTTGGAAATTCGGCTTTGTAGGCACGCCGAAAATATTGAGAATACGTTTTTTTTAACTCATTTCGTAAGAAAATTCGTAGCGCGTGCAAACAAACAAACAAACAAAAAAAAAACAGAATGCGACAATCCACGCTCACTGAGTAATTTACCTTGCTGCTGAAATGAACGTGAAAAAAATAATCTGGTGCCCACAAAGAAAAGAGTGGGAGAAACAAGTTCAGCGCATTGGATTGGCTGGTTAAGCGGCGAGTTGGGAGAAACCGTAGGCTACTGGATTCGAAGTAGTCGGTAGTTGGCGAAAAATTCTAAAACTTCGACAAAAATCACTAAAAACACTTGAAAAAGTTAAAAAATCGTAAAAAATGGATTACGATCGTTAAAATCGTAAAGACAAACGCATTTTCGTAAAAATTACGAAAAATTCGTAAAAGTTGGCAGGTATGGAACTAGCTACTTCAAAGCAAGCTTTCTTAGTCTATCTATTGTTGGCAGCCTAAGTCAAGTTGAACATGTTGACAAAACAAATATGCTAAAAACATCTACTGACAAAATCTGCTGCAACTAAGTGATTGCCTTTCAGACCTGTACTAAATGGTGATACAGATAATCATTCCCAGTATTTATGCATTCACATAATGCAATTTTGCTTACAGTGCATTCATCAATGGATTAATTATCGTATAAAGCAAATTTCCTGTAGACTAAAAAATTTATTAAAAAAAAATCAGTTTTAGTTAAAAATATTCCAAAATAATTTTTTTATTGAGTTTTGCAAGAAAGATGTATATTTCACATTTGTAAGTTATCAAACTTGGACTGTAATGATTAATTTGGCCAAAACTTTATTACCTATGCTAAAAAAATTAAGAATTTGTAATTACATTGTAAATTAAACATTTTCGACAAGATTAATGATGTCTTAATTCTTGAAAGCAAAATTCTTATGAGAATTGCAGGGAAGAAAGGATTTCTGCTAAATGCACCCATACAGGCAATCCACAACCACTTAAAGAAAATTTCATTAAAAACATTCATTTGGGAGCACAGTTTTCCACACTTGTATAGAAACGATCTTTATTCTTTGAACAAGCTAAAAAACATTTCCAGATATTTAAGTTTGATCATTAGATTTTCATAACAGATTGGATTACTAATATGAAATATATAAAATACATTAGAATATACACTGACATAATGCAAATTCAGTTTTTTTAAAACATATATATCATATGTTATTTTTATTAGATAAAAATTTATATGCAGTAAAAATATTTATCTGCATTTTATTTACTTCATGCAATAATTGATACTGAAAATAAATTTTTCATACATGTTATAAACAACAAGGAGTTTTCAGCAAAAAAAATATGTTTTACTCACTGATTTCCTATCTTGAGATGATCTTGAATATAAATCATGCTCCCACAAGCCAGGAGAAAATCTTCCCCCTATAATATAAGCTACATAATAAGCAGAATATTTAGAATACCTTAACTTCTTAGCCAAATATTCATTAGATATTTTATGTGTAAAAAATAATTTATGTTTAACAGATTATGCCACTTTAAATTAGTTAATGTGCAAAAGAGTTTGAAATTTTTCTTCCGCATAAATCTTTCTGAATTAGTTTCGTTCCAAATGTAGTTGAGCAAGGTTTAAAACTAATTTCACCAAATAAGAGAAAGCTTTGTTTTAAGGGGAAAAATTATACTTTTAACACAGCTACTTTCAGATAATCTAATACTGCATAAAATTACAACTACATAAATTAGAAATGAACCT
Source organism: Stegodyphus mimosarum (assembly GCA_000611955.2). Classification (NCBI taxonomy): domain Eukaryota; kingdom Metazoa; phylum Arthropoda; class Arachnida; order Araneae; family Eresidae; genus Stegodyphus; species Stegodyphus mimosarum. The sequence continues at coordinate 128,719 of KK117360.1, forward strand.
CACTCGTTTTTTTCAATGTTCTTCAAATTTAATTTATCAGCATGCGTATCCTAAAAAGTATTGTAACGGATTTTGTATTTATTTAGAATTGTAATTAAAATTGTTTTATTTTCTCGTGCAACGCAGATGATTTCTGAAGAGAAAGCTACGTCAGAAAAGCAAAAATAAAAGAGCACGTAAAAATCGAGAAAAAAAGTTTTACCAGAATGTTCTAGTGAATAATTAAAAAGCTTATAATAGCTGAATTAAAACAGCTCAGTTGTAGCTGTTTTAAGCGAACTGCTGTTTACCTAATGCTATTACTGATTGTAGTGAATTCGCTGTGAGACTGGATTAACTTTCTCTGTTTCGAATTAAGTTCTTTTTAACGTTTGAGATATTGTGATATTGTATGAATATCTCTGAGGAAATATTTCAGTATTTTGTTTTATTTCTTTAAAAAGAATATTTTTTTTTAACTTTTGAAAGACTTGTGCATTCAGTCCATTACGAACCCGTACGCACAAAACAATTTTTGGTGTCAAAAAGGGAATTTGAATGCCATTCACTAGAGCCATGGAAGCACAATTGCGACAGCTCATGTCTGCCTTTGCTGCATTCCAAGAAAAGATGGAAGAGACCGTCAACTCGGTAAAAGAAGAGATGAGACCTGGCCAAGATTCCTTTAAAGAGGAGATGAAAGTGGTTCGGGAAAAGATGGAAGCTGGTCAAGAAGAGATGAGAGCAGGCCAAGAATCTGTTAGCAAGAAGAGATGAAAGCTGGCCAAGCAACTTTTGAAGAAGAGATGAAAGTTGTTCAGGAATCTGTTGAAGAAGAAATGAAAGGTGTTAAAGAAGAGATTACCTGTATAATACTAAACAAATTTGAGTCTGTGGAAGGCAGAATAGACGCTGTTGAAAATAAAGTTGGAGAAATTCAAGAAAGAGTTTCCTTTGTGAAAGACCAAAAAGAAGAGAGAGTTTTGGCCGTGGGAACAACAAATAAGCTACAGAGTTTTTGCAGTTCAACACCAAATCGAACAACAAATTGATGACAGGGTTTCTGCAGTTGCCAAAGAAGTTGATAATTTAAAAAAATGCGTAGCGATGGCAGGAAGCAATTCTGATAGTTTCAAATTTTTACCCATGCCTGCTTGTCTCTCCCTGAAGTTATCCACATATGATGGGAAGACCTCTTGGCAAGTGTATAAGATGCAATTTTCAATAGTGGAGGAAGCGAACGGATGGGATTCCAAAGCTAAGGCCTGTCATCTCGTAGCTTCTCTCAGAGCAGACGCAGCAGATATTCTTCAAACTGTTGCAGAAAATCAAAGGCTAGATTTTGAAGCTCTGTCTGGCACATCGGAGGTGCACTTAGAAACGTTTAAAAGACTACAGCAGGCTTCAATTAAAATCCTGTCAACAGAAGCCCACAGAAGCACTCTAGGAGCTCGCTACACATGTTGAAAGGCTGTTCCACCTCGCCTTTATGGAGTGCCCGAGAGAAACAAGTCCCTGCAGTACTTTACTTTTTTCTGTCCCTGCAGTACTTTATCGATGGCATCCGGGATCCCAAAATACAGAAAGCTCCGAGAATGGCGGATGTAAAGGACTTAAAAAGCGCTCTGGTGTACGCCATGAAATTTGAGGCAGCCCCGAAAGCAACTCATAGAGATAACTACCCAGTCAGAGCTGTGAGAGTCCAGGAGCCAATGGATCAACTGATGGCTCATTTAGATGATTTATCCAGAGAAGTCAATGCCTTGAGACAGTATATTAGTGACAAGAAATTGATCCTAAAGTGCTGAACTGTGGTGTTGAAGGCCACATACGAAGGGGCTGCAGAACACCCCAGAGCACGGAAAATAAAACAGATGATTTAAACAAACAAATAAATGCCACGAGATGGAAAAAAAGTAACAAGGAACCAAAGTGCTGGAACTGCAGAGCTGCAGGCCATGTACGAAGGAACTGCAGAACATTTTGGGGTATGGAAAATAAGATCATTTCCCAGCAAAGATACAGTAGGCAAATTAATGACCATATCGAGGAGTGGAGGTTGCCAAATAGTGAAAAACCCTGTTTTAAAGTGCTCAAGGTTTCTGCAGTGAATGGGAACAGTAATGGACTATCCATTAACGGCCATATCGATGGAGTTCCTTGCAATATGATAATTGCCACAGGAGCTAATGTTACCATCATTCGGAAAGATTTAGCTCAACAATTTAAAAATAAACTCACTTGGAGGGCAACCTGCGATACCCTCCAGACTGCATCCGGCGAGAAAATTGACATAGATGGGAAGTTAAACGTGAATATCACGTATAGAAGTGACGCATACCATCACACAGCATATGTGGCGGATATTAAAGATTCTTACATACTTGGATTGGACTTTTTAAGGAAATACACGCGCAATTTCAAAGACAGCAAACTGTTCTCAGCATCAGAGATGATAACTATTCATCAGCCAAAGGGATTTTCACCTGAAAATGCTGACACGTTGTCTGAAACACCCGGTTTCGAAAACTGCCGAAATCATACTAGGCTCGAAGGGAAACCCGAGACTACAGGCAATTACCCATCTGGTCGAGACCTTCGTCTGCCTTATGACCTCCTGTTTGTTCGCCCAATGGATGTGCCTTCATTGCTTAAGGAATACATCCAAGATGCCCAGCTCCGGTTTGAAGTGATGCACCGTTCTGCACGAGAGCGAGTCTACTTGCCGACGGAGATGAAGACCCAATACAACACCAGAGCTACTGAATATCAATTCAATTGATGATGCGGAAGGTGTGATTGCGTAAGCCGACTTGATGAAGGAATCTCTCTGAAACTACAGACACCTTGGGATGGTCCGTACACAGTCCTAAACTGGCTGAAAGACATTGTACAGATCCGTAAGTCATCGAACTCTAAACCTAAAGTCGTTCATTATGAGAGATTAACTCCTTACTACGGCTATAGTATGTAGTGTACATAATTATAAATAGTATAAGACATGCTCCTTTTTGTATTAAGCATTTGATTTGTAATTAGTATTTGATTTGTATTTTATTTGACAGTATTTGATTTGTATTTAGTGTTTGATAGTACACTGGCATACTAAAACTTAAGCAACAGCAGGGATTTTTGTCATAACTCCACGAGAAATCAACTGAGAGACATGAAATGCAGAAATGAAGGAGAGTATTATGTACATAAAGGATGTCGAAAGCATCGGAGCTGAAAAAGGAATACAATGCATACGGTATGGAATCGAACAAAAACAAGCTTTATTGAACGCATAGTATCGTGACTCATGATTGTCTATCCAAGAGGAAGAACAACAAGCAGATGTTCCTTAATACGGGATATTCCCTCCCCTCACTGCAAAGGTTGCTTCACACTGTCTCTGCATACTCAGAACCAGCTGGTGCAACATTTTTTGCAGTAGGAGTGCCCATTCCTCAATCAGCATCTGTTTGAGTTGTGGGGTGTTCTCTGGAGGATGTAAGCGTGCTGCAATGCGTCTCCCCAAACCATCCCACACATGTTCGATGGGATCTAAATCTAGGGAGTATGCTGGCCAATCCATTCGAGTGATATCTTCACTTTCCAGTAGCTCCTCAACAGCAACAGTCTGATGTGGCCGTGCATTGTCATCCATAAAGTCTGGGCCAATGGCAGCTCGGAACAGACGCACATGGGGAAGGAGTACCTCCTCACAATAGCGATCCCCAGTTACAGACCCTCGGTCGAAAACGTGGAGCTCAATTCTCCCGTTAAGCATGATGCCTCCCCAGACAAAAACTACAGGACTACCGTTACGGTGTCTTTCCTTGATGTTACTGAGATAAAACCGGGTTCCGACCTCTCTCCAAATCAAAACGCGTTGAAAATCGCTTCTGGTACTGAATCGACTCTCATCCGTAAAGAGGACACATCTCCATTGATCAGTTGTCCAGTTTTTGTGCTCTCTGCACCACTGTAAACAGTGGTGTCGATAGCCACATTTCAACGGGAGGCAGCATTCAGAATAGCGGGCGAATAGGCCCACTTTGTGAAGGTGTCTGGCCACAGTAAACCGCGACATTTGTCGCCCCGTTGCTGAGCAATGGCGCTTGCGGACTGCTGTCGGCCTCTTTTTGCCTGCAGGACGATATATCGGTCATCCCCTGAAGATGTCGTCCTCGGGCGGACACCACCAACCTTTCTAACAGCTGTACCTGTTCTTTGGAATGCTTTCCAAGCGCGCGAAACGACACTTTTGTTGATTCCGAACTCTGCAGCTACACCGATGACAGCACGCCCCTCCTCCAGCTTTCCGATCATTCTTCCACGTGTGAAGTTGTCCAGGTGATTTCTTCTAGCCATATTTCACGAACTGACTCACTGGCACTTGCAGCGAAAATTTTGAATTGCGTATCCGTCCTTCCTTTTATTCTACTGTTCAGCTGCGCGCGCCGACATCACGCGTTTTATGTAGGCTCACGTTGCATCTGACGTTTCGTTCCTGATATCTGCATACATACGACGTTTCTACTAACTTACGTGTTCATTGTACTGATCTCCAGACCTCCTTTTCTGCAATTTCATGGCTATCTGCTAAATTTTCACACTGTTGCTTAAGTTTTGCACACCAGTGTATTTTATTTGCTGAAAGTTACTTATTGCAATTATTGTTTACTTTGATATTGTAATGTAATGCTTATTATTGCATTGATGCCTTAGTTGTAAGTTTGGCTTCCTGTCCAGGGATTGTACTGCCCGGACGTGCAGTCCTTGAGAAGGGGGCAGTGTTACGGATTTTGTATTTATTTAGAATTGTAATTAAAACTGTTTTATTTTCCCATGCAACACAGACAATTTTTGAATAGAAAGCTATGTTGGAAAAGTAAAAATAAAAGAGCTCATGCACTTAATAAATAAATATCTCATAATTACTGTTGCCATCCAGAAAAATAGAGAAAATAGGTTTTACCAGAATGTTCTAGTGAATAATTAAAGCTTATAAAAGCTGAATTAAGAGACACCTCAGCTCATTTGTAGCTCATTTAAGTGAAATGTTGTTTACCTAATGCTGTTATTGATTGTAGCGAATTCGCTGTGAGATTGGATTAACTTCCTCTGTTCTGAATTAAGTTCTGCTTAACGTTTGAGATATTGTACAAATATCTCTAAGGAAATATTTCAGTATTTTGTTTCATTTCTTGTGAAAACAATAAATTTTATTAACTTTTGAATGACCCTGTATGCATGCAATAGTATATTAAAATGGCAGTTATTGATAAGAAAATTTGAGATGAAAACACAGGATTTTGGGATTTAATATAAAACAACTTGCAAGCGCTGAAAAATTACAATCACTGTTACATTGACAACCGATTACCTTAAGAATTAACACTGCATACGAATGGTCTTTATTCAGAATATATGGTTTTCCTGTAGTACAACCTTTAATATATTTTCAAACACTTCACAAAGCAATTATGACTCAGTTAGACAAATTATAAATATATATAAACTGTTAGATAAATTATATGGAAATTTAATCATAAATCAAATACAATTAAAAAAAATCTGATGATTAATGCTTCCTGGAATTGTAGAACATTCATGGAAGTCACAAATCAATAAATAAATAAAAACACTGACAAAAAGTGCTGATGTTTTCAGTGGCTCTTAGAATTGTAGAATTTATATGGAATGAGTGAAGAATAATAGCCTATTTATAAAACAGAATTTTGTATAATATAAGGCAACTATGGCAAATGAAAGTAACATAACTTGCAAGAATTTCTGACAAAAATGGTGACCGATTTACATAATTTCTTAGCAAGAACTTATAAACTAATTCACAGAAGTCTGTTAAAATAGTTAATTAGCAAAGACTGAACCTAGAAACCTTCTGACTGTTAGCATTGTAGCAAGAATGTACTGCAACAACATAGGGCATTCAAATCAGCATGGTTCCTCAAATACTTTAACAGTTGGTCAAAAATTAGTTAGTGTGATTTCTTGTAGTGCAGTGATTTTTTTTCTGAAATTTTATTTTTATTATTAAAATCAACAGAAAAACATGATAACTGCTCTGTCATTCCCTCATGCAGGCTCTGCTTTTATTATATTATTCAGCTAGCACTGGAAGATCCACGTTTGAATTCAGATGATGACACATTTGATTTACCATTTTTCCTGATGACGAAAAACCTAAAAGGTTCTCCATAGTGTTACTACTGTATGATAAAATTTTCATTCCTAATACATGAATTATAGAAATATTTTGGTAACATCTAAATAATTTAAATTCAAACTTACTTCGAGGTGCTCCTCTTCCCCTTGGGCTGGTGCTGGAAGCTCTATAGCCTCGGAATGAACCCCGGAAACGCATGCTACCTCTCGAAAGCCCACGAAAGCCTCTACTGCGGAAACCTCTTACGCTTCGAAAAGGTCTTGAACTTCCTCTTCCTCGATATGGATCAGAACCTTCTCGATTATCATGCTTAAAAAGAATTATTTATTTTCAAAGCACTTCATTATATATATATATATACATACGTGGTCAGAGAGACAGTTCGGTTTCAACTTTCATTACTTCATTAGATATATGATATGGCAGATATTGCATGAAATCTTGATTAATTGTAAAAATTGAAAATAATCATTAAAGGAAAACAATGCTAATTACAGACCCTAATAAAATTAATTATTATTTCACTTTACTGTACTAAAGATTATTACCAAAATAAAAAAATGGCACAAAAATTAATATACATAAAATAGTTATGCAGTAAACTTCTGATTTACTACAATACTAAGGTACGCTAGAAAATCCCTCCCATAATACAATACTAAACTAGGCTAGATAATCTATTCAGACACACAAGTCAGGACACCTCTACACAATACACGAAAAAAATTAAATAAATTACAAACCAGACATACTGCACTTACTATTCATTATTTAGAATATACTTTACCTACCTGCAGTATTGAAATTTTGTTAAATTAAGTGATTTGTACATGCAAGAGTAATTCTTTCAAATTTAACATACACAACTGTACACAATATCATGATTCCTAGCCGCATAATATCATTTTTAATAGATTATTTTTAAGAGCACAAGGTACATCTGAAAAAACTGCACATAAGGTAGTGTATGTAGAAAAGTAATGCATAATTTTTCTTAAATTTCAAGTCTAGTAAAACTTCAAAAATATCCTCATAAAATAAATTCTAAGAGAATCTCAAAAGTACAATTGAAAGAAATTTGTCCAGAGAATGTAGAAAGGTAGTTTTTGGGAATTTCAAAAGTATAATTGAAAAAAACCAGTCCAGAGAGTGAGTGGTTCGATTGTGTTGATTCCATGATCTCACTCCTTGTTCGATTCTTTCAGCTTTTACCCTAATTTTGCACATCGCTCTTGATTCACATCTGTTCTGAGTACATTCATTAAGGTCATTGTTAGTGAGTGGTGAATCGCTAAAAAGAACTGATTTACTTCAGTGAATGAATAGTTCTGATCTGATCCCTTAAACAAGCAGTTTTGACCATCTCTAATACATACAGACATTTTGTCTATGACAGTTATTCATAACTTGCTGTGCATGTTTCTTTTATTATAGCAATAACCTGGACAGGATGTAAATATGAAATAATAGTGATGATATAGATTGCATCTTCTTGAATAACAGGCAGTTGCTATTTTCAGAAATCATTTAGACATAAATTGCAGCAATATGAATGTTATAAAGCACTGCAATGCAAAGATGGGTCCATAAATTGTTCAACGATTTCAAATATAGATCTCACATATTGACAGCAATATTGCTTGTAATAGGGGGGGGGAAGTGCAGACAATATTACCACAAAAACAAAGGCAAATGTTAAAACATCAAGATAATGCCACTGATGTCATACTAAGAATGATGAAGCCATTCTGGCTTCCAAAAGCTGGACAAAGTATTGCTTCATTACTACTAGATCAGTGGTGGCTCGCAGGCACGTAGTAGCCCACAATTCTATCTTTAGATGCCAGCCAGCCACAATCATTATATTATCATGAGACAAAAACTTTACTCTAAACGTAATAGGGGGGACTACACATTACGTTAAACTTTAAAAGATCATAAATAAGGTTTAAATACATGCCAACGTCAGATGTTTCATTACCTTCATTCTGTGTCATTTTCACAGTTTTATCTGCACAGCAGATTAGGATTAGAGTGCTTGCTTTAAAAGACAAGACTTTTTCTCTGCTGGTGCCGTTGCATGTCTCTACAAACGACAAATTGGGAAGTCAATAGTCATGCAGTCAATAGTCATGAGTTCAGATGAAATAAGCTGATAAGTTTGCAGTAGTGACTTTGAAACTGCAATATTTTTGGCAAGTTTTAAAATAACACTTTAATTATTTTGTATATTTTGTGGTGTGCTTGTTGACAAGAGCAATGTGCCAGGGCCATCAAACGGAAAGAAAAACCTACCATTTCAACAATGAATGGGAGGAAGAATTATTTACAAACACTGATGAAAAGCAGGTTGTTTATTATGCCATGTTTCATTAGCTGTACCAATGGGATCGAATGCTGATCATCATAAGGATTTTAACAGCAAATATCCACACAAGTCTGTTTTATGTAGACATAAAGTTCAATCACTGAAATCCTCTCTAAAAGCTCAACAAAACAGTCTTTCTACCTTCAAAAATGAAGCAAAGAAAAACACAGAAGCATTTAGTGTGTAAATTACATTCTTGCATCATATAAAAGGTATATTCAGACAGGGCCACTGTGACGGGAGCTATGTTGGCAGTCTTTATTCAGGATTGCCACTCAAACAGGAGAATGAAATTCTCCGACTTTTCCTGGCATGTTTTAAGAAAATTCCAGCCTAGCCACATAGTGCATGTTAACTGTGCTGAGGATAACTTAATTACGGTACCACTTGAAAATGCAAAAATTTGCGAATTACACACGTCTTTGATTAAAAAAAAAAAAAATTATTCGCCTCCCCAAAACATTAATATTATAACTATAATAGGAGTTGCTTTCAATAACTTTCAAATTAAGTTTTCTGCCAAACTAAGAAAACTTGCTATACAATAGTTGTACACTAAACCACCATTTTCTTCAGAAATCAATTGTATCACAAAATTAGTTAAGTCCAAATAAATGCCCTTTTTAATTACATGAAAAAAGTATATATAAGTAACACTAGAAGTGATGGTTAATGCATCTGAAATATTTGCAATTAATGACGTTTTAATACACAACATGTCAGTACAAATATAATTGGATAAAAGCATAAGTTAAAAATTAATTTTACATATAAAACCATACATTTACAAAAGAAATCAAATACTTACTATACATGCCACCTAAGTAATAAAGAAAATCAAAAATGAAATTCATTGATTTTTTAATGCAATGTAAAAGCTTTTAAATGTTTGATTTTTTTTCAACATTAATTAGGATAAAATTATGTTATGAATGAAAATTTTATTGTTTTAAAAAGTATTTTAAATAAATTCTGAAATGGAAGTTATTGTTTACAAAATAACAATGAGGGAGAAGTTATATTTATCCTATTAAATAATATATAATTTCCAAACAATCACCTCTGTAATATTATGACAGTTGCTAAATTCTGAAAGGTCAAAAAAGCAGCTCCTTTTTTTACTTCCTTGTACGAATAGCGAAAATTTTCGGGCATCATATTTCAACAAAAGTATCCATTTTTACCACTAAAGTATCCATACTTACCACTATCGAATGCAATTTAACATTGTTTTTGCATGACATCTGCAGTAAGGATAGAACTCTTTTTCCCAAAATGGGTTGCAAAAAGGTTTACAGGCATGAAAGTGCAAGTTGGCAAAAAAAGCTGAACAACATAATTACACAAAAACTAAATGCGCACGCGCGAGCTAAAAAAACACATTTTAATAAAATATCAACCTTTTAATATAAAAAGTATTAAGCATATGCATATAATTAAACTAAAATAATACTTGTACTTACTATTTTGCTATTAATTTTATTTTCCACTTGTAAAAAACAAAAAAGTAAATCACCAAGAGATTGTAACGAATTAACCTTCTTTAAGATGCTCTTTATGTAACTTAATATAACAGTTGATACATAAACACTGTACACAACATTACAACACACTAATATACATATTTATGTTATTTATTACTGCCTATTTTCAGGCAATGACAAGTTTTAGAGATAAAATATATAGATATATATATACCCCCCCCACACATTTGCCGGTCGCGATTCTCAACGGTTCTGCATCGATCTCAGAAACAGCCTGGGTGACGTTAAAAAAAGCGGAATTCCGCGAAAACGCAGAAAACTTTCATGCCTGGGTTTAAAATAGATTCAGAAGAGATTTTTTTCGTGACGTCTGTACGTGTTTATATCTCACATAACTCAAAAACGAATAACCTCAGAACATGGTAATTTTGCATATAGGACCGCTATAACGGGATACAGGACTGCTGTAATATGTAGTTGTGCACTTTTTTTTTGGTTGCAATTGGCCACACCAATGCTATGTAAATATGTATATATACATGTACTTACTAAAGTGATACTGAGTATATTATCTCCTAATATAAAGTTAGTAGAATTGTATCTGGATGAAGAACTCAGAAGCATTGAAATTGAATCCGGAAAATATTTTTTAAAGAAACTTGAGTTCTAATCATAAAAAATAGAAATGGAAACTTTGTAAACGAAAATTAATCAATCAATCTTGAAAAATAGAAATGGAAACTTTGTATGTGAAAATTAACCCCTTAACGCTCGCATAATTTTGAAGAAAATGGTCATAAAAGTGCCTATTTTTTTTATTCAAGAAAATTATATAAAACTGAGTGTATATACAATATTTGCATTCATTTTTAATTTTTAAGTTAATTTTTAGCTTGAAATTTAAAAAAAAAAAAAAAAAAATTCGGAAAGCCAACATTCAGGGTTATTATGACTGAATGTTAGTTTTCCAACAAAGAGAGAAAATAAAAAATATGTGTTTGAAACATTCAAAGAGAATTTTATTGCATTTACGCATAATGTAAATAAATACTAGTAATTTTTTCTTGTGTGATAAATTTCAAAGCATGCGATGCAAAGGCCAACATCACAATCAGGACAATAGTACCGAGTTTCCTTTCTGCATCTCTTATTATTTTCATCTCTTTTGGAACAACAAACTTTGCATTCTCTTGATGGTTGCCGTTTCTTATCCGTTGGAGGTATCTGTCTAATAAAATGTCTTTCAATCAAACGATTGGGGTTATCCTCCAAGCTTGGCCGGCCTCTTTTTGTAATGGTATCCGATATCGAATACTTTTGAATAAGTTCATCCACTAAAGATAAACGGTACATCAAATGGGATTTTTTTCCACTTTGTTTTTTGTAAATAAGGTACGAGTTCAAAATAGTTTGATCTAACAAATGAAAAAATATTTTCTTATAATATTTCTTTCCTCTTTTTCGAGCAATAGAATAATCTCCAAGATATTGGTCTACAATATCTACTGCTCCCATATTTTTATTGTAATCAGTGACAATTGCAGGTTTTTTGACAACTTTGTTATGACACTGTACATCTACCATGTCATTTGTATGGACTGTAGATAGCATAGTAACATCTTTCTTATCTTTCCACTTCATGACAAGAACTTTACCTCGACGAAAAGCAATATTTTCATTTTTTGCGATCTTCTTTTTTACCAGTTCATGAGGCATTTCTTTTCGGTTTACTTTTACAGTTCCATATGTGTCTGTTTGAAATTTTAGAAGCATGTCTGCCAGTTCTGGAGAGGTGTAAAAGTTGTCTGTTATCAGACAATATCCCTGTCTTAGAAGTGGTTTGATGAGTGACATCACGACTTGAATTGACTGAGGCAGATCTTTATATGTCTGATCAAAAACCGTGCCTTTTCCGGTATATATAATTTGTGACCATATATACCCTGAGCTTGATTCGCATAATAAATAAGATTTAACTCCAAAACGAGATCTCTTTTTAGGCATATACTGTCGCCACCCTAAACGACCTTTGAAGAGCATGAGAGTTTCATCAATTACAACATCTCGTCCAGGAGTTACAGCCCTTTGGAACAATTCATTCAGGTGCTCTAACACTGGCCAAATTTTATACAGCTTTGGATTTGGATGTGTGTTAGAATCAAACGTTTCGTTATTTACAAAATGCAGAAACTTGTGTATTTCGTAAAATCTGTTACAAGGCATTATGCTCCCGAAAAAAGGTGTTGAAATAGAATGTTTCTTACTCCAGTACATTTTTGTGTCTGGTTTTTTTACAATACCTTGTAAAATTACTATACTCAGGAATTTCATAATTTCTTCTTTCGTGACTGGTGTCCAAGCTTTTCTTTTTTTGAATAGGCGGAATGATGAAGAATTTTGACATTGTTCGGCATATCTATTCGTTTCCGAAATAATGAGATTCACTAAATTATCATTTAAAAAATACTCAAAATATTGTAACACACCAGAACTTGGATCAAAATGTATATTTACCTTTGGCGTTCCTAAAAACTTAAAACGTGGGGGTTCATGATCTACTGAAGTAATTTTAGTCCATACTCGTCCAGGCAACAGTACAGCTCCATCATCACTGCTTTCAGATTCACTGTCCGAACTTTCATAAAAATCAGTTATTTCAGAATCACTCTCAGATCCATTTATACTAAAATCGGAATCAGATTCACTGCCTGACTCTACCTCCATAATGTATACAACATTTAAAAAAATATTTTCTTACCGAATGCAAAACACATGCATTCACAAAGAGGCTAACTTAGTAACTGAGAAAACAAAAAAGCGCGCGCTTTGGAAAGTAATAAGATTTCAAAAAACATCTCAAATATGCGTGTTTATAGAGTGCTGACATCTGGTTTAAAATAAATTAACTATCTCTAAAAACATTGCAAATAGTCTAGGGCAGCCATCTGGTGTACATATTAAGAAATAAAACATAATTCCGGGCATAAGAAATAGATTGTTTTAATATTTTTGGCGCATTATTTTTGAACACTCCAGCCCGGAAATATCACGGGCGCGAGAAATAGAGGACGAAACTTCACCCCGTCATTTTCACGGGAGCGAGAAGGAAGGGGTTAATCAATAAACCTTTGATTATTATGAGAATTATCAATTATCATGATCAGAAATTGGTTGACTTTTCGAGGGAAACAAACAAACCCTTGTTTGATTAACAATAATTAATAAATGTGAAGGTGTTTCGTCTTTTACTCAAGTAAGAAGTGTGATGCCAAACTGGCAATTTAAGTTTAAGCCAAACTTGTAAACTGAATTTAATCCAATTAGTGAGATTAAAGTGAGATGAATTAAGTGAAAGACTATAAAGAATTAATTTTGAATTCATTATGAATGTTGCAGTTCTGTTAAGTTAACTTTTAGAAATCTTGAGATATTGTTGCCAAATTGAGTAGTAGTAAAATATTTCTTTCCTAAATTAAGTAGTAGTAAAAAATTTTGTCTCTTTTACTTGAGTAAAGTGTCCCTCAACACCTTCGCTTTTGTGCATACATTCACATGATACAGAATTCGCCAAGAAAGTGATCCAGTTCCAATGTTGGCGCAAAAATACCTTTTTTTGTGGATCACCATATGAAATTCTATGACTGTTCCAGATTTTGGCTAAAATATTAAAATTTCCCCATTTATCTCAGTTTTTCAAGTAGCGCAGCAACCCTGTTTATTTCATAATTATAGATGTATATCTGTAAAATATAAGAAAATACGATGCTGCTTAAAAAAATAATTGGCGATCTCAAAATTAACTTTCTAAACTTGGTGCTTTCCCTCTAAATTCATCTGTTCTTCCAAATTCAAGATTTTTCTACATTACGTAACGCTGCTTGAAAAAGGCAACCAAAACCAATTTTAACCAATCATAGCTTGTCTCTAGAATCGCACCTAGTCTGGTATATATACTCTGGTGAGCTAATTACATTACTTCTTTTCCTGACTCCGCTCCTGCTAAAATATCTCTTGGCTCTGCTTCTCTACCTAAAAGGATGTCGTCCCCGTTAACCTGTATATATGAGAAATTATTGTAATTGTTTATGATAAAAAAGTATATTGCCTACAAGAAATTATTCTATCTAATGTGCCTTGAAATAAAGGTGGTAATTAACTGAACTTGGATTGTGTTAACATCTTCTTTCAGCTTTCCATCTGACTACTGAAAGCTGATAAAAATACTGGTGTTAACTGCACATCAAAATATCCATCATCGGTCACGACGATGACTGCAAGCTGATTCCTCTTCTATGCTTTTGCAATTAATACATATATATATATATATATAATAAATAAAAAAAAATGAAATTATTTTAGCTACAAAAGATGTGCCTGTGTCACAAAATATGGTGGAACGATGCGTGAACAATATGGCAAGTGATATCTATGCACACATTTAATCTTATTTGGAAAAGTGTGCATTTCCCGCTGCAGTTTGATGAATCCACTGATGTCACTGATTGCAACTTCTGATATTCATGAGAATGCTGTTTCCAGACTTCTCAATGAAAGAAGCATTGTTGACCATGCTGACTTTGGCAAAACACACTCAAGGGCAAGATGACAGAGTTAGAAACTATATAACTGAAGACAATATACTAATAAAAATCTTGTCACAATCACAACCAATTGCGCAGTAGCTATGATTGGGAATAATACTGGATTTATTGGACTCCTATAAGAAGAATGACATGTTTTCCAAATTTAATTCATATTACTCCATTATTTATCAAGAAAATCTGGCTTCTAAGAAGCTTAACCTCAATCACATAGTATGCACTGTAAATTTTATCCAAGGCCATCCTTTAAATCATCATCAACTTTTTAAAGCTTTGCTTGATTATGTAGACAGCAAGTATGGTTGTATAATTCAACATGCACCGAGTCCAGGAAAAGTTTTAAAAAGATTTGTTGGAATGTTGTTGAAGGTTAAAACTTTTCTCATCCAAAGACAGCTATGACCAAAAATTAGGTAACACGGAGAGTCTTGCTAATATGGCATTTTTAACTGATATCAATGCAAAACTCAGCAACTTAAATACCACATTACAAAGAAAAGTAAAACACATTTTGGAAATGATGAGTTGAATGTTTGCTTTTCTAGCTAAAATCGATTTGTAGAAGAACAATTTATTGCATGAAGGCTATCAACACTTTCTGTCATTTACCCTCATACCTAGAATTTATTCTGAAGCATGTTGAAAACCTTCCGTTACTTAGCTTGGGATTTAAAAGAAGATTTCCAAGACTCATTTTATGTGGAACCCATTTCCCTGCTCACAAAAAATCCCTTCTTGGAATTACACATTACAGAAGTGACTTCGTCAATGTAAAAAATTTTTCTTTATTAATAAACTGCAAGCTGAATTACTCTTTGTACTGATATAACACACAAAAGCACAGAATATATAAGTGATGAAGTTTTTAAATTAATAGACCTTATTAAATACGAAAACCTATTTAGGTGTGAACAAAAAGTGAAAGTATTGTTTGGGTACATACTTATGTAAGAAGCTTCTTCACAATTTAAAATAATAAAAAGTAAGTGCAGGAATATGTTAAGTCCAGAGCATGTGAAAAACAACATGGTGCTGTCATGCATGTTTTGCGACACAATATTTGCCTAAGAGTCTGCATGGAAAAAGAAAAGTTCAAATTTATACCTAGATTGCTAAACCACTGTTTGAATATACACTGCAACAGTTAATATTAGTAAGTCAGTTTTCCATTACATTTTTTATAATGATCTTGGTAAGAAATAAAAAAATGTTCCATTATTTTTTTTAAAACCTCTTGTTCATTTAAATGTACAAAAAACTGGCAATTAACAGATTCACAGTTTGGTGGAGAGCATTAAATAACTGTTTTTCCATTGCACCTATATTCGCCATATTTACTGCTCTGTGATTTTCTTCCACTGTTAAAGGACAATGTCATTACATTTTGGTTACCCAAGTAGTTGCAAGAAAGCAGCTCAAAGAGATACCACCAAATTCTTTACTGAATTATTTCAAGAACTTTCAGGAATTTTGAAAGCTCTTTGTTAATTTTCAAAGTAGTTAATCTCAAGGAAATAGTCAATATATAAAATATAATTGAAAATATTTGTTTTGTTTTTTTCATATTTTTTCTCGTTGCAGCTTCAAACTTTCTGAACATAAGCTGCTTCTAATTTTCTTTACACTCAATTTGGATAATAAATTATATAAAAGCATGCATAAAATATAAAATTACCTCAAAATAACTCGGACCTCTTGGAGTAATATCAGGCTTATCAATCCATGGTTTATAATTATATTTATCTGGTCTGCGGGAAAAATCTGGGAGCTTTGAATCTAGACTTCTAGACCTGCTACGTCTCAATTTATGAAACTCCATACCAGGAGAATGATGGCCACTATGATGTCTCTCTGATTGTTTGAAAAAAAGATTATTAATATTACATATTGATATCAAAACTAAAAATGTACTTATTCTTATCTTTATATAAGATATGATACAAGTAAGTCAAAAAAATCATACTGTTAGAAAGGATTGGAAACAATTTAATAGATACATATTTACCTGTGGTTTATCACATTAAATTTTAAGCATCCAGACTTCTTATCATATATTATAGATGTTCTATGTGAGATCCTTTTATAATGCAAGGTACATTCAGTATATAATTTTAGTTTACAGAATATGAAGTATATCCTGTGGTGGTTCACCAAGTGGAAATGGTTATACAAAAACGATACTATTAACATACTCTCATGAAGATGAAGGTGAGTTTGCAAAAAATAAGCTACAGTTAGCTTGAATGCCACATGAGGACTGAATTATCATTTGCTCCAGATTCACTTTGCTATCATTTGAATTGAATATATGTTAACTCACAAAAAGATCTCACTCACAACATCCGTAGCTATGGAAAGAAACTTGGACAGTTAAAGTTTATTGCAGGTAAATAAGTGCCAATTACATTTTTTGTTACAACCATTTGGATTAGGATGATTCCTTTTGACTTACCTTATATTATAGAACTCAAAATAACAAAAGCTTTAAAAATAAACTGACATGCAGTTTTTGCAATATGTTGTGATACACAGGTACTTGAATCAATAATTAAAAAATTACAATATTTTGATATTAGTACATTTTTGTTTGAATAGGAAAATGTAGTTTTTTGCAAACTTCATTCCTAGAGTATTTTTGGACACTGATAAAATACATGATGATGTGTAACATTTTCTAAAACCATTTCATATTCATACATCAAACTTATTGCAATTACATCAAACTTTATTCCGGGAAAAAATTTTAAAAGTGTAGACAGTGCATAAGTAGATATATTCAAAGGTTTGTCTTCATACATAAAAAATGGTTTGGCAATAAATTCCTTTGCAGACATGTAATGGCAATACTAAATGAATAAGGCTATTTACTGAATGAAGTGATGTGTTAGTTTGTTTTAAAATGATTAAAGCTGAATATTATTCCATATTGTAATTTTGTAGTTAAACAAAGACCTTAGTCCCCTAAAAAATAAACAACATTTGGATTACATACACAGTGATTTGGCTACTTCCTGTTTTAAGAGAAAGAATGAGTGAAACAGATTCACAGGATCTGTAAAAGACAATTTTTGTAAAGGTCAACCACTGGAGGTATGTACATAAGAAAACATGACTTATGTTCTGGAGGAAATATTGAGTGACATGAGACTAAAAGTAGAAGAGACAGCAACAAGATTGCATGAATCTAAAACAAATGATTTGCACATTTTACATTTACACACACAAATTCTCTGGAATTCATGTACTTCTTTTAGCAATTCAAAAACAGCAATGCCAAATTTTTTGTAAGCAGTTACTGCAGGTTCACAAGAAAAAAGTTTTACAATAGAAGATCAATGGAGAGGAGGCTGTGTGAAGCACCATTAAGAAAGGTAAAAGCATAGCAATCAACAAAAAGATACTGGCCATTATTTTTTAAGACTGTCAAAAGAGCCTTTTGATAGAATTCAAAAGAAAGAAAACAATCATTAATGGAGACTACTATGGAAAGCCTTTCATAAACTGTAAAGGAAATTAAAAAGCAAGGCGTGGATGCTGAGCTACAGATATTTCCTATGAATTCAATTGTCATTACTAAAGCAGCAGCAGCAACGAAATACTGATTCATGGAGTTTAATCCCTCCCATACAACTCATCTTTAGCTCCAAGTGATCTGTTAACAATTACAGAAAGTGCTAGTATTGAAATTTCATATTCATAAAAACATAATTTATATCCTTCAGCTTTCTTTTCTTCTCTACATTTGCATTCTGCTTGGCAGGAAAATTTAAATAAGTGCTATTCTTAAAAATATACTTCTGTTCACCTTATGTAGATTGAAAACAAATCAATTACAATTAGACTTAGCCATGCATTTTAAATTTGAACTGAAGATTAAAAAAGAGGGAACAAAATATTTTCTATATAAGAATTTATCACATAAAACCAAAATTTAATTTTGAAAGAAAGCAGAATATATAAGCAAAACTACAAATTCACCTAAAACGAAAAATTTACACAGATTCACTATCTGAGCCATGTGTAATAATAATAACAAGAATAATAAAAAAGTTTGTAAAGAAAATGCTAAATAATTTCATTAATAAAATTAATTCACTTTGTGTACCAAAACATATTATTAATATAGCGCACTTCTAATAAAAAAATCCTTTACATATAAGTATAAAATTGCCATTAAATTTGCCACCAAGTTAATATTTCCTGAGAATCAAAATTCTGGTTATTTACATTAAAAATATACATGGATTACAGGAATTCCTGAGTTATTGGAATTCTATTGTACATACGTTTTACAGATTTCCTCAACATGAAAATTTAAATTAATGAATTAATTTTTGTTTTTAATATAAAAAATCTTTTTTTAACCTCTTGAAGAAAAACTTTCAGGATATCGCCTTTCTGAAGGAGAACGAAAGCGGCTTCTTGAATCACTTCTTGGTGGAGGAGGAATATGCTCCCTTTCAACTCCTCTTTTCATAGATAACTTGCGTCTACTATCAGAAGCAACACTACTCTTGTGATGAATAGGTATAGGATCCCTGTTTTAAAATTAAAACAATTGGATAAATCTTTATGCTTTTCAATAAATTCATATACAGCAAACTATACATAGTTTTCTTACCTCGGTTCAGGAGGTGAGCCAAGAACACGATGAGAACCTTCTGGATAATCAGGTCTGCTACGAATTGGTTCTCTACCTAAAATATGGTGAAAATGTTCTGAAGGTCCATATACAGAAAAAACAGTCATTATTGGTTGTATTTTTGAAATGTATTTCAAATTATCTTTATTGAATAAAATTGTAACTATATATGCTACATCCAAAGTTTGTATACACTTTACAAAGCAAGGATTTTTAAAACTGATACATAAAATTAGAAAAATTTTTAAATACATAAATTTAAGATTAACCCTCTCGCTGCGCATCCTGCGATTTTCACGGGCAAAGCAGAAGTAGTAAAATTCATGCAACCCGCAAATTTCTGTGGGGATGAATTTTTGCCATCTATTTAACTGTGCAACCCTCTCTTTCCCCATTCAAGGTTTCCTTTCGGCTTTTCTGTGATGTTTAATTGTTTATTTAGATGTGGGCTAATAGATGCCATTAGTTGTCCACATTTCTGCCAAATCTACAAGAATACGTAATGTAGTATTTTGCGCATGCTTTTCAGAGTTCAAAGATGTCTGGCAGGAAGCGTTTTGCGAGTGATATAACCTGTATTCCTGATGATATTCCCGACACTGATTTCAAGTATATTGAAGATAGTTATAGCAAAACTGATGAGAATTTCTCGGATTCCTCTGCAGATAGTGATGAATCTGAAAATTCAGTTTCTATGTAAAACATTCAACAGTGCGTACTTCATTTTGACGACAAGCGTACTTCATTTCTAAATAATGCTTCGTAAATATTTTGCATATTTTCATTAGTATATATGTTTTACCTTTGTATTTTATAAAATAAATCATAATTTAACCAATATTAATTTAAAAAATTTTCCTTTTATATTATTATTCTTCAATTTCAGTATTCCGACAATTGTTTTCTATGATTTAATTCTATATTGGGGGGGGGGGAACTCTTTTACAAAATTTTTTTTGTATATTTTAACTCTAAAATATATGTAGATTTGAAATATGCAATTTTTGAACCTATTTTGATAAAAAAAAATATGCAGTGAGAGGATTAACAGCATAACATGTTTAACTTTTCATTTCTAAGAACAGGAATAAATATTTTACCTTTTACTTTATACTATATTAAAAATAATAATGAAATATATGGGGAAATGATGCGATAAAATCAGTTATGGTTTCAAAAATAAATATAATTAATTCAACTAAATAAAAGAAAGTTAACTTTCCTTGTTATTTTACTCAAAAAATTAATTTAACAAACCATAATTTCTGCAATGAATGGAAACAGAAGGACATCACCAAATTATAACTGCTTAAAATTTAGACATCCACTTCGACTGAATAAGTTAGTAAACTCGATAATAATCAAAATCTAGAGATGTCAACCTTAGAAGAGAGTTACCAGTAATACATATTAAAGTGTGTCATGTCAATAAAATAAAATAAAATATTAATAATAATAATGGATAATTTAGTTTTTTTTTGGGACCACACAGCTCTTATTGTCATTCTGAGATAACTCACATTGTTATGCTTTGCAGTGTTGTACTGTTTCATGATGTTGCATTTTGGTAATTCTAATTAAACTTGTTCTTGTTCCCTGTTAATCATTTACTTTTTTACTTAAATTATAAAATTTTAATATTTAATGCAACACTCAAGCATTCCCCAAATTGCAGGGAAGGGATTCCACAGCAAAAATGGCATATTACACCACATAAAGTACATTAATTAAAAACACAAATAAATAAATAAAATACATTTTGCCATGTTACCATCTTTGACCAATATGAAAATTGCTGCATATTTTGCAGCAGCCAACTCTTGAAATTTTTGTATATCTGGAAATTTTGAAACGAATAAACACAATAACTCTTCCCTATAACTTTGTTAATATTATACAGAAATTCTTTGAAAGCAACATGTTCAATATCTGTTTCAATAACAATATACATGAGGAATATAAACACGTTGTTACAGCTTCAACAGGTGCTTTAACTCGCTGCTTGGTACAATTTTTGAAACTTCTAATTTGGCATATCCGGTACAATATCTGCTGATGTGTTACAACTCTAAAAGACATTACATAGAAACAGGCATGAAACAGCATCTCTTAATTAAAAATTTAGAGATTTTTATCTTAACTCAATTTCTTTTTATCTTATCAGATAAATATAATAGCTAACTCAAATAACAAAGACATAACAAATTCGTTTGTACACCTTCGAAATCTTAGAACTTAATCTTAAGAACAACATAAAAACTCATATGACTAGCAAAACCATGAACTTTTCTTCACACTCCTCTGTTTTCAGCAACTCTGTTCAAATCCATTTATTTTATCTTTTTTTTTTCACGCTGATAAATGCTTTTAACTCATTTCAGATATTTTAGATGCAATGAAATCTATTTTCATGCATCAGTTGAATCAGCTTTCTTCCATTTCATCTCCAAAATAGTAAAAACGTAGTTGTACATTCACTCATATCTTTCAGGACTATAACCTTTTCCACACAAAGATTTAGTACACACATATTCAAAAGATACATGTATGAAATCATGGATTTCTCCAAACTGGGAACTGTATTTTACAAATTTGTGAGAAATGATGCTTAACACCATAACACACAAAGACAAAAACTTAAAAGAATTGCATGTGCTATATATAGTATTTCAAGTGGAGTTCAGAAAAATGGGGGGGGGGGAGAACAACTGAGAAAATTTAAGGTTTATGAATTTACTTTAGAATGTGATCTCTCATGATTTGTATGCACATATCACAACTAGTTTCATGCTTGCAATAGTGTTGCTAGCTAGATGGCTTGCAACAGTGCAATTCACAGAATTACAATTTACATTGCTTCAACCCTGTGGTCTACCTGACATTTCCATTTCTAGAAGAAGGATGTCTTGGTATAACTGCTTTTCCAAAATAGTCCCATAAGTTGCCTATCAGATTAATATCAGAATATTTTGCTGGCATCAGTATTTGCTTAATATCTTCAATTTCAAGGACTTCATCAACATGGCTTTCTTGATGTGGAAGAATTATAGTACATAAGTAAAAGGTCAGATTCATGCACATCATTCTAAGACCTCATCTTGAAATCTCTGGCTGGTTACAAATCAGCTGCTGATTTTGGGGTGTACACTTAATGAACATCATTCCTCCCCATATCTCAAACTTATATTATAGAAACAATCCCATTCCTTAACCCTTTCGCAATGGACATCTCAGTCAACATGAATGGAGCACTAAGAGGATTCATTGTCTTGTGGGGATGGCCAATTTGCACTGTTAAACTTAACTTGCATGCGAAAAAAATTGCATGGATTAAATCGTGCCAATTTTTGGCACATCATGAGAGGTCAATCATTATATTTTCCTTGAAGTATAAAAAATGTTTTACTAAACAATACAAAAAATATTTGCCTCAATACTAGCCAAACTCTGAAAGAAATGAATCAAACCTCTAAAACAATAGAACATATATCCCCAAGTCACCAAAAATAAAAATCTGATGTGGACACATGACTTTCTTGTACAGCCTATAATATACATTTTTTGCTGCATTTCATTTAAACCTATTTCCTTCAGATTCCTTAGACATATTATTTCTCATTCAATTAATTCACTTCACAATATATCAATTCAATATATCTCACTTCACAGAAAGGAAAGAATACATACAAACTCTAAATAACCTCATTAAAAATTGTAAAATACAAAAATATAAAACACCAAATACAGTTTAAAACAGTTAAAACAATTTTTACATTTAAAATTCAGTTTCTATGCAAAAACAAGCAATTCAGCCAGTGGGCAAAGACAGAAATTTTTTGGTGCACAATACTGAAATTTTTTGGTGCACAAAACTGAAAGCTTACTTTTGATCCCACTCAGCAAAAGCACACTGAAGTTGGTGCAGAAACTGACTTAATTCACTATTCTGCAAAAGAGTTTCAAATGCAAACAAATGGCCGTTTCTCAGACTTAACTTGCCACTTAAAATTTACTTCCTTTACTTCGTACATGGAAGTAAAAATAAAAAGAGAATGTTCAGAAATATCCAGAACACTCCCATTTGCTTATATCAGCTGCTGCAGTTAACAGCTAACTCCTTTTATTTATATTACTCATCCCCACAATTTCTGCTTTCATTCTAAAACAAAATACCAAAAATCAAAAATGCTGCAATAGAATAGAGGTTAACCTTCTCTAGACTTGATAAATTCCACCATAACAGACATAGGGCTACAGCTAGAGAAAAACATTAATTAAACATACTATCTAAAAACTCATATGTTGTGTACTTGTTCTCAATTTAACCAGCGATTCATATGTGACACACCTGGCTGTGAGATAATGTTGGCAGTTGATGCATAGGTGACACAGCCTCTCCAAAGGTATAACTAAAAATTTCGCATTCCCACTACCTCCACATATAAACATGGTTAGAATCAGATGTTAAACTGACTCATCAGGAAACAGAACATGAGACCATTAGTATTCAGTCCAGTTCTGATGATCTCTGCACCAACTATAGCGATGCCTGTTTTGTTGTGAAGACAGTGAAACACATACCATTAGCTTTCTGGCACAAAGGCTTTTTTCATAAAGCCTTCTACATACAATTTGCTATGATAAGAAAGTTCCAATGGTGGCTGCAAGCTCTTAACTGCCGAGAAGTAGACTTTCTGTTACAACAGGCAGTTATTATCAGATATCGATCTTATGAAGCAATTGTTATTCATTTGCAACCTTGTCCATGCCTTCTTAGAACAGTCCCACAGTTCTGAAATTCTTTCCATGGTGCAGAAACTATATGTCCTGAAATATTCACACAGCTCACCAATTCCATGACTGTGTGATTTAAATGCCAATAATTCATTACTTCACAGGTTCTTCCTCGGAGCGATAAAAAAAAAATCACTCAGATCTTTAACTGGTACTCTTCTGTTATCAGGACAGGATTCAGAAATGTATGTACGTATGCACATATGTATGTATATATGCATGTATCTGCACATATGAGTGTGTGCATTAACACACATATATATGCACATATGTACATGCATACATGCACACAATTTGCCATCAGATAATGTAATGCCTTGATTTGCATATCAGAAATTGTTCGATCACTTTTAATTGAGAATAAGGCTTGCCTTTCAGACATACTGTGGAAAAACGGATTACATTGATTAGACATTTCATGTGATATCCATATTTTTGGGTATGTAATAATAAATTTGAATGTAAGTGTATTTAGAATATCCGCAGAAAATACAAAGAGTGATCATTCGCATAAAATCCTTAATGCATAATAATAGTAACAATCCTTATCCTAATTAAAGCAAACTACTACATTATTTTAAATGTATTCCAACTGAATTGGCCTAAAAACTGTCAATCGTTAAGCAGTCCACTGCATCAGCAAACTCACATTCTTAATCCTTTCCCGTGCCAAGCCTTTGAAATTAATCAAGAACTTGCCAAACTCAAAGAAGTTTCCGCACATTAATTCTCCAGTTCAAACACTGTCTTCTTCAAATGATCCCCTTGGAATATAAAGACTGTCAACATCAGCATGATTATCACCCAATAAAAAATTTTATCGCCAAGCCTACCATTTCCCATATCATTTTTTTAGCATCTATAATCCTGTGACACAGAATAGAAATTAATAATAATTACAAAAAGAAAAAAAAAATCCATACTAGCGGGCATCTCTAAAAGTCACATGCACCCAAAAAACAGTATTTCAAAAAAGAGGCTTCTATTTAAACATTAAAACACTATAAAAATAAACAAATATGGTAGAACATGAACTGAGCAACAAATCGCAAACTGACTGATCATGATAAAATATTAATGCCATTTACAACTGCAACGAATATGAATAAATAATCAGAGTAAAATATAAAATTTTATTTAAGGGATCTGAAATGCAGAACGATAATACAGTCTGATTTTACAGTCACGGCCATAATATACAGTCTGATTTGGCATTATGTATAATACAGTAAGGATACTATGCAGATTCTTCTCTGCATGAGAGGGTGCTGCACAATTCACAATTTTTTTTTAAAACCTAGATTGGTACACCCTCTGATAATCTGATATTCTTTTGAGAATTTTTATTAGATTCATAGTCTGAGGGGTGAGACACCATCAAAAAGTGTTCAATGTTTGCTTTAAAGAATTATACTTCATATTCCATTAGATTCATACATTGAGTAAAAGGGGGCAGTTCTATATCTCCTGCTCTACTGGGCCGACTGACAAAATTCAAATTGCGTTTTTCATGTCTTGAAAGCATGACTTAGGATATGTATTAGATTTATATTGTTCCAACAAAGGTATTGACACAAAATTGGACTTTTTCTGAAATAATATACCATTTTTTTCCATATTTCAATTCTACGACTCAAATTATGCCAGACTACCAAGTTTTGCATAAATCGCATGAGTAGTTTTTAAAAAATTAGCTCTCAAAATTTTAGCTCCTCCATGTTAATTGAATTTGGTATCTATTTATTAGTATCTTGTTTTATTAAACTTTTTTTTATTCTTCCTTTCACATTTTGAAATTTAGGTTCATTCCAAATAAAATTCACCCATTTATATGATTTTTTGAATTATAACCTATAAAATTTTTACCATCATCTCTAAGTAGATGTATTTTCAAAGCATACCCTAAAAAAAAAAAAAAAAAAAAAAAAAACATGATATATGTGAATTTACATATTGGCACGTTTCGAAATTTGGCATATCTGTTATAAGCGATAATAACGTGAAATATGGTTTACGCACTTTGTTAAAAAAAGTCATCGGTCATACTTGCCGATGACTTTTTTCCCACTCGTGCACAATTAAAAAAAGGAAAGCAAAATAGGTTGATGTATATTAAGAAATTTACCAAGTGAATTTGTCTTGGCGCAAACTGAAAAAAAGTCAGCAAGATAAAAGTTTAAATTTCTCAACAAAAATAGCATAATTTTAATATCCAGCCATAATTTGAGTTGTAGAATCGGAATATAGAAAAAAATTGGTATGTTATTTCAGAAAAAGCGCGATTTTATGTCAAAATACCTATGTTAGAACACCGCTCTATATAAATCTAATATATATTCTACGTCGCACTTTCGAGACACGAAAAACGCAATTTGAATTTCATCAATTGGGCCAGTAGAACGGAAGATATAGAACGGTCACATTAGCCCTCCCCTGCAGCGTACACTGATTTATGTAAAATGTATGCATATCTGCATCATTAAAAAGAAGTTTATAGTAGTACACCCCCTGATTTCCTTTTGAATTAGAATTTTTAATTGCCACATAATATTACCTTGATTAATACTGCTGCTACATAAGATAATTTTTTCAGAACCCTAAAAAGTATAAATTTAAAGTCATTTGTTAAAATACAGTTACACTGAAATCCCCCTCTCCTCCTAAAACGTGCTAAATTTACTGATTCACTACTATCAGCTCAAATTTTCACTTTCCACTAAACAGATAACAAATGGTTTGAGTTATTATATTAATTGATTTAAATGAAGAATTGAATACCTTTTAGCATCAAATTGGATCATATCTTAATAGAAGGAAATTTCAATGGTTTTCCAGGGAGATGACCCAGTTAGGCTTTGCTAGAATCTAATAAACCCTAATTCAAATCTAGTCCATGGATTTTCTCAGCAGCAAAAACTTTGCAGACTTTAAAAGAAATGACCTAAATATGGTATTATCTGCATATTGTTATCCTACTAAGAATTACTGCATGAATGCAGATAAAAGCATCTTCATCATTAAAATGCTTTAAAATTTCATAACACTCTTCTATTACCTCCCTCCCCCAAAAAAGTAAATTCACATTCTTGTTACACATAAAATTATCTAAAATATCATATTAAAGTAATCCCATGTTGCTTCGTTTAAATTTTACTTTCAGGTATGCATCCTGAGTATTAAATGTTCTATTACTACCAATGCATTTTATTTATCTGACCATTTCATATTAAGAATAATTGATTTTCTTTCGCTCTACCACGATATAATTACAAAAAAATCATCTATAGACAAAGAAAAGCAAAAGGTTTTAATTTAGAGAATGCAGTTTTCATTCCAGATATCATTACATCTAAATTGAAATTGCAGTTTAGAACAAGGACACATAAGCATGTGCTTTCCCAAGCTATTTATATGTCGTAAGTCACATTGTAGAAACATTTGGTTATTTCGAACCATCAGACATGAAAAATGAGCAATGTCTTCGCCGGGAATCGAACCACGGACCTCGGTTACGCGTCGAGCATGCAGACCACTACACCACGAAGGCATGCGAAGAAGGCGGGAGAAATACCTTATAACATGTATGAAAAGCACAATTAAAATCTAAATGTTTAACTGAAATTTGAATGAGAATTATAAATATTGTTTATTATTCAAGCATTTATTCCACAAGGATAGTCCATTTTTTTTTCAAACCTGAAAAACTATTCCTCACAAACTTTTTTAACAAAGCATTCAGTTAAGGCAATTTTCTAGAACGAGAATTTAAAATTTGAATTTCTTTTCAAATCTTACCACCATATCTTTCTGAACGAAAATCTCGATCTCCAGATCTCGATCTACTTCTAGGCAAATCAACAAATGTACGTGTAATCTGCGACATTTCATATTCACGTTTTCTTTCATCCTAAAATATGACAGAATATTACTTCAGCTATAGGGCACTCATAACAAATAAAGGAAAATCAAACAGTTTTAAAAAATGACTGTTACATACAAAAATAAAATTTCCACAACCTGTGAAATAAGATGATCCTAGAACTTTTGCAATCAGATTTTTGTTCTTAATATAATTACAGCAATAAACAACGATACACATCTTTAAGAACAAAAAGGTTCTTAACCCTCAGACTGTGCAATTTTTTTAAGCATAATTCCTTCAAAAATTGCATACATTTTTAAATCTTCACGTATCTGAGAACTAAAATATGTAGCACATCTTTGTAACCAAGCTTTTTTTTTTAAACAGATTTTGTGCAACAGAATAGTCTTTCATAAAACTAATCTTAGAAGTAATGATATAAAGACAAAAATTCTAATTTACTCTACATAATATAAATATAAAATATACATACTAATGAAAATATTCAATATTTATACAATCTACAATAATTAAAATTAAGTTTAATGTGGTAATGCTATAATGATAAAAATATATATGAAACATAAAGGCTACGTCCTTGAAGAAAATCATTTGTTTCTCGTTGAAAAAGCACCAATTGTAAATAATTGTAAAAATTTACCTTTTTTTTTTGTTAATGCTTTTCTACAACCAAGACATTTTCTCTTCTAAAGGGGAGGGGGGAGGATATATGAGAGAAAACTACTAACTTTCATTTAGCAATTCTTCTTGTAATTCATTTTAATTTGGCTACATCCTTCCTGGAATCATACATTACAATAGCATCACATTTTTCCTGCCTTCCTTTCAGTGTGCTACTGTATACTGCTTACTTCTCGAGATGTGATCCGTAATACAGAACTGTGGAATGCTCATCACACCCATATTGATGGGTAAATAAAAGCATTTGTCCTAGGAATTAGTGATCAAGAAATAAAAGTATGTGTTAAAATCAACAGCCACCTCTGAAAGCTTTCCTTCCCTGTTATGCAATGAAACTATGCAACTCTATCAGTTGATATATGTTGTAAAGAATCTAGTACCTACAGAATTTTCATTACATATAACACCTCAAATAAGTATTTGAAATTGTAAAGTTTCATAAGATAGGGTAAAGGATTTTAAGAGAAAATTCAGACATCATGGTTAAGAAAGAATGCTGCTATAATAAGTAAAATAAAACTGATTCATACCTTTATATGCAAAATTAATACTAGTATTACAGAACAAATTTATACAGATAATTTTTCAATGCATATTTTTGATTGAAGTAAAATATTCCTTGAAATTTTAATCAAATTTAGAACCAACAGCAGAACGAAAATTGTTGACTTTAATGATTTCTGGTTCCATACTGGGTAAACAGAAAATTACTTATTACTTGTTTAATTTGTAGCTGACCTTCAGAAAATAATTATGAATATATTTAGAATTTTTGCATGAGGTATGGAAAATTGATACTCTGTGCAAAGTTTATAAATGCACTGAAACCTCAGATCAAAAACAAATAATTTGAATATAAACTGTCTCAGATATCTTGAGTTATATATATCAAGTCGTCAGCAAACATTTTTATAGGTGCATTGAGTTAACTTCCAACACAGAGTAAACACTCAGGAACACCCAGAAACACCACTTAAATATCTTTTGTTGCTTAACTCATAAAGTCATGAACACACTGGCAATTTTGAAGAATATTCATGAACTTGTTGGCAACTAATTTTTTTGCAAAACTAACATGCAAAATCAAGAGCATTTTTAAGTATAGTAGCACAATAATAATTCCTTAAACGTGTAAACAATTAATAAAATTTAAAAAGCAAGACACATCAGTAATAAAACACTTTTTGAGGTATTCAATTGTTATTATTACTATTTTGTACGCTTGTTCACCCCACATAACAACTATTTATTTTCACTTAAAAAAATCAGTATCATGAACAACTTGACATTGGATAGTGAATAAATAAAGTGAATAGCTGTTGTAAACAAGATACTGCTATCTTAGAAACAATTTTTGACCTATATTCTAACACTTTGCTTGAAATTTTTTTCATTCTGCATTTCCATAAAATTCAGATATTTTATGGAAGGTACAAAGTTGGTGCAGGACATGATTTAGAACTGAGAGAATCTTCGTCACTTGACTCAAACAGGATAAAATTTACACTCATAGCTATGTAATATAATGTTCTTTACATCTTTCCAGGTGAGTAAATATGGTATTTTTCTTCTATGTGAACTGCTTTTGAAATTCATGGACATTCCTTCCAAAATTCATACATAGATGCATATAACAAGACCAGTTACTGGGTAATTTACTGATTGCATAAGGCTTGTTATACACAGTGGCAGAAACATAACACAAATATATTCTACATTTAGGACTTCAGAAGATTACCTCATTACATAATTTTTTATTATTTTTTTTATCTCACAGGCCTAGATTTCGGATTTCTACTTAGACCTTCAAAAGTACTGTTATTTTGATACTGCCAGTTATAGGGGATTTTACTAATTATTTTCTAACTGCACTGTGATCAAAAGAGTTACATTTAACTAAATATTTTTCTGTTTAGACTTTTTGTTTTACAGGAACTAGTTGAAAATTCAACTTTCATATAGCAAATATAAAATTATAAAATCCGTATATACAATAAAATCTCTCTCAATAATATTGAAACCACTAGTTTTAACTGCAATTACATGCCTAATGCAATATTTACAGAATTAAAACATGTAGCCACATTTTTTTAAATATTGGTCAAAGCAATTAGTGCACAAAGAAATTAGCTACAACTAATATAAACAGAGTGTGAGTTGGTATGGTAATGATCTAAGTTTGTCACTGCAAATATGAATTAGAAGTTCCAAAACTGTCACATAATTGATGCCCAGTGAACATAAGCACAGAGTGAGTAAAATATGAGGTAGATACTTGACTCTCAAGAAATGTCAACTTATGCAACTTCAAGGATTTAACATCAGGGAGAAAAGTGATTGGTGTATCATATAATCCCCAACGTAGACTTTTCTGACCATACCACCTAACGGTGTTGGAAGAATCGGACACATAATGCACCTACTTACACAGATTAGACAGAAAAAGACCCTATGCTAGACTCACACATATTTCACAGCAATCTTCATTATATTATCCTCCTTTATGCTCAAGAACTATTTTTAGACATCTTCAGGAATTGAATCTATTATCATAGTGCCTCTTTTACCAATGGAACATCAGCAGCTTCACTGACAGTGCTGCCAAACCTGAATAACATGAAATGTAATAAATTAATGATGCACTGCTTTTAGTGTTGAATGCCATTCATTCTGGGGACAGATGATCATCGTGTCGGGAAATGGAAGTCTTCTGGTTACAAAACTAACCTAGCTATTGGGCAACACACTTTTCTCACTGTAGGTATTATGGCATGGGATCACCGATATGTTTTATTAATGGCACATGGAGCATTGACAAACCAATGGCATGTGGATGAGATCTTATAGTCCCATATATTCCCATTTTTGGCTATATTCTGACAAGATAATGTTGTTTAACTTTGAAATTAAAGATAATGCTCATTTACACATGGCTTGGATTCCCAGGCTGTAAACACATGTGCAAATACTTACATGGCTTTCCTGCTCCCTGGATATGCCTACTATTGACTATGTGTGGAAACAGTTGAAATGCCAATTGCTGCCATGTCACAGTATTCAAAATTTGAAATACATCATCCAACATGCGTTAGACTATCTGCTGCAGGTCAACATCAGGAAAGGCCTATGCTCAATTCCATGCAGGACTGCAATGCAAGATTTATTACAGCATGAAGTAGGGCAATATACTAGAGAAAATAACTAGATTACATAACGCAGATCCCTTTGTAATGGTCCTGCTGCTATTGCTTTTGAGATTACAGATAGTATTCACCTCTACCATTCCATAAATAAATTTCATTTCAGTCTGATGGTTGTTCTTTCTCCATCTTTTTCTTTGTGAGAAAATTTCACTATTAAATACATACAGGTTGTTTCAGAAAATTTGATATTAGATGAGTGCTTGATAAGGGAAGACACCAATTATTTTGCAGTCATGAGCAAACTGAAGTTAGAAGATCGCTAAAATATCGATTATGTAGCAGAGGGAACTTTTTGAAGAATTATTAAACCATGTAAATCTAAACATATCTTTATTACTTGTTGATTACTTTATAGATGGAACATCACAATGGGAACAATCTACACCCCCACAATTTTGATTATTACGCATTACAATTTCAACAATGAATAGAAACAGCCAAGCAAGAACTAGCAAGCATAAGCAGCAAAAGAGGATGCATAGTTAGTTCTAATACTTTTTATTAAGCTTGAAAATTCTTTTAGTTCTGCATAGCAACTAGGTAAAAGTTCACAGCAATGTGGATACTGCAAGGAAATTACAGATGCAATGAAAAGGTTGTGCTTTAATTGAAAATTAGTAATTTAAAGGTCTATTGTCATTTTGTTCCAATGAAGTTTTAATTTGTTAATAAATTTCTATCATACACACACATACATTACAAGTGAATTAATAATATCTGATTAGCACAACTTAAGAACCATTTTGTAAAAATTTAAAATATAAGAAAAAATAAGAAGCAAATATATCTCATATTATGTGATTATTACATTTTAAAATGTACTAAAGACATATGCATTAAAATTTAAACAGTTCACATTTAAAAATCTTTTTTTGGGTATTAAATTCTTACACGATCAAGGCTTGTACTTTCTTTTCTCAGTTCAGGATTTTGCCATCGATCACTAAGAGTTCGCCCACTGCTGGAACTAAACAAGGCATGCTGAGTATCAAATCTGTGACGGGTAATTTCATAGTTTTCAACTTCTCTAAGATCCATTGAATGTGCAGAATTGTATAAGCCTCCTCCAGACATGAGTTTTCTTTCATAATGTGCATCTTCCCTTAAATCTCTAGGAGCTTGTTTGATTTCTTCCCTATCAAAAATTGGGCGATGCCCTTCATTAGCTCTGCGAACTAATTTTACATCAGATGGATTCATAATGCGGCGCAGAGTTGGAGACTGATCACGCAGATTACGGCGAATATCAATGGTTATTTTCTCCAAGTCCTCGCGGGAATACCT
This sequence comes from Stegodyphus mimosarum, assembly GCA_000611955.2. Lineage (NCBI taxonomy): Eukaryota > Metazoa > Arthropoda > Arachnida > Araneae > Eresidae > Stegodyphus > Stegodyphus mimosarum. Next base: position 161,813 of record KK117360.1, read on the forward strand.
GACTTGAGGTTCAGACCGGTTTGTTTCCACAACTGAACTGAATCGTTCATGTAAAGTTGGAGCAAAGTGTTTGTCTTCACTAGCATATCTATCAGGACTGCCGCTCCTATATCTTTCATCACGTCCGTTATCATAAGGAACTTTTACAGCATGAGTTTCACTTGAACGACCACCTGGTCCAACTGGCGGACTATAAAGGATTAAGAGTATTTAAATCAAAAAGAATATTAGGTAACAAATACTTCAAAAATTAAATGCAGAATAAAGCAACTTCTTTCAACTTTCCAAACTTTAAAAATTTCAAAATCAGATGATAATAAATTTTAGTAAATTCACAAACAAAAGATAAAGTTCGAAATGTCAATGAAAGAAACGTTCATAAATTTCACTAATTTATTTTCAACCGAACTCAAATAATAAGCTGTCATAGAAATTATCATTTCCACCTTCCATTACTATTTATAACTTATCATTTTCTAGTCTTGTTTAAAATACTATTGCTCATCTATTTTTGTCAGCAACAAAATGCTATGCTATACATTTACTGTGCATTATAAAAGGCTTAATCTTATTTCACTCCCTAAAATATTAATGCAATTTAATATAAACATTAAGTTAGCTTAATCCTTTGAATTAAAAAAACATTACCCTGTTTTCTGTCCAAGCTAACAAAAATAAAGTAAATGTAGCATCTGGGATTTTTTTTAGAAATGGTTTCCAAGCCAAAGGCTGGGGCACATATGTTCAACTGTAATTAATGATGAGATATATTATATCCCACACATAGTGATCGACTTACTATAAGCACACACATATTATTGTTCTCGGAAGCTTTATTATATGAAATAGATTTTTACATCATATGGTACAAGGTAAAGCATTCTTTGTTTAACACAACATTGCACACTGAGCAACTCATATTTGTTCTTTTCTTTATGTTCATTTTGTACAACGAGCACAGTGGTCTCTTAATTTTCCAACTATTGGAAGATAATCCCCAACATTCCAGAGATTCTTATCAATCTTCGACCCAGCAGTAATTTTTAAACTTTTAGTGGGACATATATGCCCTGTAGTAGACAAAGGGTTAAAATATTACTGCCCACCTACTTTTCTCTGTAACCCTTCAAACATATATACTTTTGATAAGATACTATCAAAGTAGACCAGGGATTCAAAACACTTTTCTTACATGGACTGTTTCTTTAAGAACGGTTTTCTTCAAACACCCTTACATTTTTCTGCATAATATACAGCAGACAACATAATCATAATACAAATAATTAAATAAAAAAAGCACTTAGGATATGAACAAACGTTTTGAAAAAATACAGGGTCTTTATAAAGTCCCAGACCCATTTTGATGTTTAATAACTCATAACATAATAAAGATAGATTAAAATTAATAACATAAATGGTTAGATATACTAAAAAAGTTTCATGACAATTTTCAATGAACTTCCCCGTGTTGCCCCTTCGTCGCACGGAGAATATCAAGTCGATATTCAATTTCATGCCAGGTACCGGCAAGCATGTCGGCATCCACAGAGGCTACTGCGGTTGTAATTCTGGCTTTTAGGTCATCAATGATTGACACTCTCCTCCTGTAAATGCTGTCCTTTACAAATCCCTAAAGAAAAAAGTCCAGTGGCGTTATATCAGATGATCTGGGTGGCCAAAAAATTGGACCTCCTCGCCCAATCCATCTTCCTGTAAAATGGTCATTCAAAGAACTATGAACGATGGTACCCTAATGAGGTGGTGCACCATCTTGTTCCAAAAAGACATGTGGCTGAAGCTCTTCTAGTTGTGGAAATATGAAGTTTTCCAACATGTCCTAAGTCCAACAAGTCCTAACCATCACTGATTCCTTGGCCACCCAGATCACCTGATATAATGCCACTGGATTTTTTCCTTTGGGGATTTGTAAAGGACAACATTTACAGAGGAGAGCGTCAAACATTGATGACTTAGAAGCCAGAATTACAACTGAAATAGCCTCTGTGGATGCCGACATGTTTGCCGGTACCTGGCGTGAAATTGAATATCGACTTGATATTCTCTGTGCGACGAAGGGGGCACACGTGGAAGTTCATTGACAAGGGTCATGAAACTTTTTCAGTCTATCTAACCATTTATGTTATTAATTTTAATCTATCTTTATTATTTTATGAGTTATTAAACATCAAAATGGGTTCAGGACTTTATAAACACCGTGTACTTTCTCATTTTAGAAATATAAATAACTTTCCAGAAATAAAATTACAGATTCTAACTGCACTAAAATCTGACGGCTGTGATGTAATGATACAATTTTTTTAATATTTGGCATAAATATGTTTAACTAAATTCTCAAATCACCTTGTTTAATAAATCTTCAACCTGTTTCTTCTTTTTTCATAATAAATTACTGATTTGACTAGGTAAGAAGGAAAAGCCTAGAATGTTGCATGGTAACAATTTTGCGATATTTCTCAGATGACTTTTAAGTTCCAAAACTTAGCACACACGTGTTTTAAATAAGACTTGCCTTGAACATCCTCTTTCAATGCAATAAACTTTCTTGCATCATATAATCTAGAGGGCAGCTATATGGCAGTTCAGCAGTTCTATAAGCCATGCTGTTGCATTCAAATCTTCAATTTCTTGGATATGAACATCTTTTAAATTTTGCAAGCAATTTGCCTATAACGATATATCTTCTGAGGATGTTTTGTTAGCATGTTAGGCTGTGTTTCTGTATTTTACTTCTTTATATTACCCTTTCTACGTAAAAATTATGATTTTATAAATATGCAATTATGTATTTTTTCACTTATATTTATTTTATATGATTTCTTCCTTAATATGTGAAACAGCTTTATGTCAATAAAAAATTAATTATTAATTTTGCAGTATTACTTATTTTTTTAATCAATAGGATCTTCATTACACCGATCAACTGCCCATACATAAGTGAACCTAAATCAATTCCTTAACCATCACTGATTTCCTCTAAAACTTCATCAACCTGCAGGGAGGTCCATACCAACCCCAGTGCAAACCATTTATCTAGGTTCTACATACTCAATTTTTTCCTGCTTCAAGCCATGTACATACATTTGCTACATTATACAGACTGCAAGATAATGTAAAATAATAATAAAACTGCTCTAAATGAGCTTCAGAGTTTAATGGTTAAAAAAACTGTTTTATATCCAAACACTTATCCCAAAATTAATGTGACTGTTGATCAGACAATGTTTTTACATTTTTGACAAATCAAGCTTATAACAACTTCAGAGTCAATCAAGCTTCAGAGCTAAACTACTTACAATACATGATCAAGGTGAGATCCAGTAAACTGATTTATATGTAAACTCTTTGCATATTGCAGTTAGAAACGGATGATTCATAAACATATATGGATCCGAAAAACATGAACAAAATTTGTGCACACTTCTGTTCAGTCCTGTACTCGTATTTTTGAGTCATTAACTTCCAAAATTCAGTAGAATCTTCTTTTTCCCAAAAGCATATAATTTTTTTTTTCGCTCCATGAATTCATCAAATAGCATTGTATTGGGTTGGAGGGAAAGTTCTGTCGTATTTTTAAGAAAATATTTGAATTCATTTATAAAAATATGTGTTTAATATTAATCAATTACATATGCTCCATTACTTGTTAAACTTGTTGCCATCTTTCAGGTAACCTGTGAATTCCTGTTTTGTAAAAGTTCTCATCCTTGGAGTTAAAATAGTCAGCAACTGCCTTAGAAACACTTTCAAAAGACTTGAATTTTTTTCCCATTAGATAATTTTACAGAGATCTGAACAGGTAATAATTAGATGGTGCAATGCCAGGTGAATACAGTGGGTGACTGACTTCCCATCCTAATGCATTCAGTTTTTGTTGTGTCACCACTGCAGTATGCGGGCGAGCATTATCGTGGTGGAACACTATTCCTTTTCTGGATGCTAATGCTGGCCTTTTTTATTTGATAGCTGCATTCAATTTATCCAGCTGATTGCAGTACAGATCCATGTTGATGGTTTTCCCCTGTTTCAGCAACTCGTAGTACACTGGACCTTTCCTGTCCCACGACAAACAAAGCAGTACTTTTCGTTGAGGGATACTTGGTTTTGGAACTTTTGCTGATGATGTTCCTCATTTGCAGTACGATTTTTTTCTCTTAATATTCTCGTAAAGAATCCACTTTTCATCTCCAGTAACCAGCCTGTCTCAAAACGGCTCTACATTGTGTCTAATCAGATGTGATTAACACATTCTTACACGATCAAACAAATTATTTTCCGTTAATTCATGTGGAACCCAAACACTTTGCTTTAACACAAACCCAAGAGATTTAATGTGATCTCCAACAGTTGTATGATGAATGCCAAACTCTTCTGCAATTTCTCAACTTGTTAAATGTGGATTATTTTCCAACACGGATCGCTCCAGATCGATCACTTTCTTTGAGGCTCAGATCCCCGGAACAAAATTTGCTAAGCCATCTTTGACAAGTACGAACATTTACAATATCTTTTCCAAATACCGCACATAAATTTTTACATGCACCCGATGCGTTGCTTCCTTTTTGGAATTCATATAAAATGCAGTGTCGTAAATGCACTTTATCTACTGACACGTTTTTCACTTTAAATATCACAAGTAAATGATGAACGTTAAAAAAGGGCACCTTTTATATTATACAGTAGCTAAAAAAAAATCCGATTGACTCACTAGCCAGATTTTTTTTTTATTTATTTACAAGAAAAATCCCCTGCCTATTTAAAATACGACAGAACTTTCCCTCCAACCCAATATAATCATACTACACTGCAACTAGTTTTCTCATAATTATATCTACAGTTCAGTGATTTTCTATAACCCTGCCCCTCCCCCCCCAAAAATTCTCAACATCTTTTAAAGTTTGAAATCTGCTCCTAAATTACTTGGATACATTTACTAAGCTAGTTGAAATTACTGTACAGTTTTCTGGAGATACCTGAATAGCATCTTGCTTTTGTTAAGGTCAGAAAATTCTGCAATGCTGCTCAATTAAAACAGTACTTAATTACTTTGACTACCATACCACAGGGACCGGGTTCAAATCCTGTAAAAGGCATGGGTGTTTGTAAATATATACTGTCTGTGCAGCATACATTCTAAATATGCAGCCAGCCAAAAGCCCTCTTGAGAGGTTGCTGGTAGGAGAAAAGACACTGAAAACCATTCCATCAGGAAGCTCTCGTTTAAACTGGGGATGGAACTGAGCAAAGTTGTACTGTCATCTGTCTGGTGCTCAAGGCTCTCACCAATGACAGGTACAGTTTTGCCTCCTTGCCATGAGGAATTTTGAATGAATAGAAAATGAATCACAATAGACATTATCGCAAGCAAAAATCACCAACTTTTAAAAAATGTGATTGTATCATGTATTTATAAACCAGTAACAAAAATCCTTTAAAATAACATTTGCTTTGTTTTTTCCTTTACAACATTTTATAATTACATATACTTTCTTAACCTGAATTATACATAAAACAGTCTTCCGAAAACAAGTTAACCTTGTGGAACATGATTTTGCAGTATGCACAGTGTATTAATGATATAAACTCTGTGTTTGCAAAGGGTTTAATCTAGAAAAAAAAAATAATGCTTAATGATATATAAGAAAAAACACACTGCAATATTTAGTTTTTCATGGAGGAACTGCAATATTTCGTTTTTCATGGAGAAAATGCTCTAGTAGACATCAAAAACCATAAAATATTTACATGAACAGAAAGCTCATGTGGTTCAACATATACACTGTTACGAATTTAGTATACATATTGACAATTTGAGTGAAGTTATATGTGAGAATTGTATTCATTTTCTGTATAATGTAACATGAAAATCTAAAGTACAGTGCTCTTCCAGAAAAATAAGAATGCAAGTCGATTTAACAATGAGCAAATGGCTGTCTCAATAAATTGGCGAGATATCCCCAAGCTGGCTATTGTTTTGGTGACTAATTTTTGTAGCCAAATTGTAAGAAATTGCCAAACTTGGACACTTTTTGGTCTTATATTACCGTAATAGGTATTGTAATTGAATAACTGTAATTCATCACTATATTTGTTACCATATCTGGGCCTCATATGCCTTAAGAGTAATTTCGAGAAGCAGAAAGGACTAGAGATTTCTCAACGGCCGGGAAGTAAACTACATAAGATCGGAGACAGCATCAGTTTCTCAGTTGTTAGTTCAGAGCATCTTTGGAGTATTGAGATATTTTTGAGAGTTTCACCTTTTAGATGCACTTTGCATTCTGTTGTGTTTAACATTTCTAGTAGTTTAAAGTGTAAGTACTAATTGTGCTCTGTGATACTACGAAGAGCTGTACGAGAATAGAATATTATGAGCAGCAGAATACACATGATTGAAGACAAAACTGCAGAAATTCAAGAAAGAGTATCTGCTGTCAAACAATAAACTGAACAACAAATTAATGACAGGTTTCCAGCTGCTATCATCAAGGAGGTTGAAAGTTAAAGAAATCCATAAAGACAGCTGGTCACAGTTCTAATGCCTTTAAATTCAAAGTATGTTGTCCTGGACCTCTCCTAAGCTATCCATATATGATGGAAAGACCTCCTATAAAGTGTGCAAGACACAATTCTCTATAGTGGAATATGAAAGTGGATGAGATTCTAAAGTTTGCTATTTCGCCAATTCACTGAGAGTAAACTGAGAGCATATCCTTCAAACTCTTCCCGAAAACCAGAGGTCATGCTTCGAAGCTTTGTCTGGTGCATTGGAGATGCACTTTCGCAAAAAATGTTTAAAAGATTATAGCAGGCTTCAGTTAAAATCTTACCAACAGAAGCCCACAGAAACACTCCAGGAACTCGCCACGGGTGCTGAAAGGCCATCTCATCTTGCTTTTTCAGACTGACCAACAGAAAAAGGGAAATACTGTCTCTGCAATATTTCACTGATGGCATCCAGATAAAGAAAGATGAGATAAAGAAAGCCCTGAGAACAACAATATCGAGGGTTCGAAAAGCACTTTAATGTATGCCATGAAATTTGAGGCAGCCCTGCAAGCAACACATAGAGACCATTACCCAATCAGAGCTGCTCAAGTTTAAGAGCCAGCGGATCACGTGACTGCTTGTCTAGGCGATTTAACCATACAACTCAATGCCTTGAGATGGAATAGGAGTGACAAGAAACCCTTAAGTGTTGGAACTGCAATGCTAAAGGCCATGTACAAAGGATATAGAGCACACATCAATGCACAGGAATTAAGACTGCTTTCCAGAAAAGATAAAGGAAATGAATTAGTGGCCATCTCGCAGGACAGAGGTTGCCAAATACTGAAAAGGTCCATTTTAGAGAGCTTCAGATTTCTTCTATGACTAGTGACAGTAATGGACACTTCATGGGACACATCAATGCAATTCCTTGCAATATAACTATCGATACAGCAATAAATGTTACCATCATCCAAACAGATCTGGTACAACAACTGGAATCTCACCCTTCAGACTGTGTCCGGGGATAAAATCAACATCGATGGAAAATTAAACATTAACATCATGTCTGGAGGTGCCCCTTACCATCATCCAGCATATGTAGCAAATATCACAGACCCTTCGATATTTGGATTAGACTTTCTAACGAAACAGAATTTTTCCTTGGACTTTAAACACGACGAATTGCATTCGGCCTCCCAGAACATAACCCTATTCAGAATTAAAGACTAAAGAGTTAAATCTGTCCACCAAATAATAGCTCAAAACGATATTAGAGTACCAGCAAGAACAGAATTTTTACTTCCTGGATCCATAGCTTTAAACAGAAATTTCAATTACAGCATCATAGAACATCCAACGAACAGTTACAGCCTGAATGGAGTACTAGTAGCGTCAGTACTCGTCCACCTAACGAGGACCATTATTCTGGTGATAGTTGCCAATGTATCTGACAAGGCGAGAGTTATTAGGAAAGGTGAAGTATTTGCAGCATGCACCTTAGTGATCTGCGTTAAACAACACAGTACTCCTTGAGAATCTGTGTCTTTCAAGTGACTAACATCGGAGTTTTTGCAGAATACACAAATAAGTGATGACTATAGAAATGCTGCAGAATGTGTCACTAAAAAATTTCGAGATGTTTTAGCCCATTCATCTTCTGATGTACAAAAAACGAATATGACACAGCATAGAACAGACACAAGGAATTATCCACCAATCAAGCAAAATCCAAGACATCTACTGAATTGTAAACATGAGGACATAGGAAAACTTAAAAAGGACATGCAAGAAAGCGATGTTATCGAGCCTTTCGCAAGTCCTTGGGACTCTCCTACTGTCCTGGTTCGAAAGAAAGACGTTTCAACTAGATTTTGCATTCACTATATGCAAGCAAGTAGTTTTAGATGTGTCATTTAAAGAGTGGATATTGGCAGGTAAAGATACATTCTGATGAATGAGAAAAGACAGCTTTTGCTATCAGAAAAGGATTTTGGCAGATCAAGGTGATGCTGTTTGGACTATGTAATGTGCCGGTAACATTCGAAAGAGATTGTATTCAGGTCTTTCCTATGAAGCCTGTCTGATATATCTGAATGACATCATCATCGTCAGGAAAACTTTTGAACAGCATTTAAAAGTTATTCAGAATCTCAAAGAAGCCAATTTTAAGTTCTGCCAAATGTAAACTATTCAGACAGAAAGCGACTTACCTTGAGCCTGTCATCTCTGCCGAAGGTATGAGTACAGATCCAGAAAAAGTGTCAGCAGTTAAAGACTGGAGATGCCCCAAACATGCCTGTCAGCTAAGAAGTTTCATGGGGCTTTGGATACAGGAGATTACTGAAGGACTACTGTAGAAGATTTCTGATGGACTTTGCTGTCAGCAACTAAAGAGCAGAGACACCCTGAAAATTTACATAAGCTGAAATGCTTCTTGAGGCTTTGTACCTACTACAGGTGATTTGTGTAGGACTTTTCTTCCATTGCAAGAATTCTTTACAAACTGACATAGAGCAAATTAAAGTTCTTGGGGACAAAAGAATATGGGGATGCATTTTTCAAACTAAATGAGATTTTAACATTTGCAAAAATCCTGACATATTCTCAGCTCAACATACCATTTATTCTTGATACGGATGCACACAATGAGAGTGTCAGTGCTGTCTTGTCCACACAGATAAACAGCCAAGAACGTGTCATGGCATACTGAAGCAAAAGTCTATCTAAATCGGATAGTAATTATCGTGTCACCAGAAAAAAGTTGCTCATCAAAGTTAAAACAGTAGAAGATGTCCACCATTATCTCTATGGTAGAACCTTCCTGGTCCGCACAGATCATGCATCATTGACAATGGCTACTAAATTTCAAGAATCCCAAAGGCCAAATAAGCCAGCTAGTGGCTCCAGGAATATGATATCACTATCAATCATAGGTGGGATTATCAGATTGAAACACTGATGCCCTGTCCAGAAAACTGTTGATGTTGTTCTAGGATTGAAGTGAAATATGACCTGCTTAATCCAGCCATATGTCAAGTTACAAATTCAATATCGCCCAGACTCAAGGAGTGATGATGAAGGTCAGGAAAGACCAGTTGGAAGAAGATGACATTAAACCCATAATTAACTTAAAGAAGTCTTGAAATAGGAAACCTACCTGGCAGAACACTTTGATCTATTGTCCTATGACAAAACAATATTGGGCTTGCTGAGACTCACTCTATATGCAAAATGGTGTCTTGTAACAGAATTTCGAATTGGATGTTTGAAAGGCATTCTGATGGAAGCTGATACCTTCAAGACCTCAGATGTCCTTAAAGAATTATGCAACAGTCCAACAGAAAGACACATCAGAATAATGCAGACATTGCATGGAGCTTGAAAGCACTTCTACTGGAGTAAAGCAAGTTCTGATGTGCAAAAATGGTGCTAATCTTGCAATGCCTGTGCATTACCATATATGGGTTTCAGAAAGGAATGAAGAAATGCAGCCAAGGGAAGGTGCAACGTTACAATGTCGGAGCACTTTTTGAACATATCGCCCTTGACATCCTGGGACCACTGCCATGAACTGCTGACGGCAACAAATATAGCCTTGTTGTCATTGCTTACATCACCAAGTGACCTGAAGCATATCCTATTTCTAATCATCCTGGCCTGAAGCATATTCTATTTCTGTCATAGTAGCAGAGGTAATGATACAACAATAGATTTCCAGGTTTGGAATGACTCTTCAGTTACATTCTGATCAAGGAAGAAATTTTACCTTGGCTGTAACTGAAGAACTCTGCAAGCTAATCGGCATCAACAAAACCCAAACAATACCTCTACATCCCCAGTCAGACGGCACGGTAAAGAGGTTTAATTGAACCATCCTTAATAAACTCTCACGGATCATTTCCAGAAACCAACAGCACAGGGACCAGAAGTTACCACTGCTCTTACTGGCCTATAACAGTGCTGCCCTCGAGACTACCAATTATTCTCTATCCCAGACGCTCTTTGATTTTGACCTTCCTCTGCCCTGTGATCTCTTGTTTTGATCGCTCTTCTGATGCATCTTCATGGCCTGAGGAATACATTCAAGATCTCCAGGCACGGTTTGAACTGATGCACAGTTCTGCAGAAGAGCAACTCAACTTGCCTACAGAGAAGCTGAAGATCCCATATGACACAATAGCTACAAGATATTGGTTCAATGAAAGGGAGAAGGTGTGGTTAGGGAATTCGATTTGACAGAAAGGACTTTCTTCTAAACTAGTCACTATGTTACGGTGTAGTTTGGATCCATAAAATATCAAATTCTAAACTTAAAGTTGTTTATTAAGAAAAGCTAGCCCCTTACAATGGCTATAGTACATAGTCTCATTATAATATAAAATGTAAATAGAATACTAAGACTATGGTCATATTTGTATATAAATTTGTAAATTTATGCATTTGTTTATTGGTTCAGCATTTGATTTATTTTATATCATTTGTTGCAATTATTGTTTAAGTAGTGCATTGATTTGCTTTAGTTTAAGCATGGCTTTCTCTCCAGGGGTTGCACTGCCTGGAATGTGAAATCCTTGGGAAGGGGCAATGCTATGAATTTTGTACATATTTAGATAGTCTGAATGAAATTATACATGAAATTGTACTTTTTCTATATAATGTACTTGAAAATCCAAAGAAATGATGATCTGCCGGAAAAAAAAGAATACGGGGGCAAGTCTATTTAACACTAAGAAAGTTGCTATCTTGCTAAATTGGCTAGATGTTGCCAAACTGGCTATGGTTTTTGGCAACTAGGCAAAAAGACCAAACTTGGCAACCATTTCAGTCCAGTACCTGTATAATTTTAATGGGTACTCTAAGTGAATAACTCTAGTTGATCTTCAATATAGTTGTAACCCAGTGGTTCCCAAACTTCTCTGAGTAGTGGCACTTTTCTTCAACTGAAATGTTTCTATGGTACCCCACAGTATGTCTTACCTTAAGTAAGAGATAAAAATGAATTAAATTTGTGTATCTCCATTATTTAACACTTTTTTATTTTATTAACATTAAATTAATAATTAATGCGATGGATGAGCCTCCAAATCACTGCTCATTTTCTCAAATCTTCAAACTAAACTGGACACGGCTACCCTCATTCTTTTTCCAGGTACATTTTTGCTCTAAACTTGCTTTCTACTACAGCGACTGCAGAAAATCCAGCTGTGCACAAATACAATGTCGAAAATATTATTAAAATCCCCTGAGCCTTATCACTTAGAGGTGGATATTCATCTTTTATTGAAATCCAAAATTCAGTCAATTCTATGCTGCCAAATTTTGTTTTCAAAATGTTGCTGCAAGATAACTCGATAAGATTCTCTTCATCCTCAGAAATAAATTCAGATGGAGCACTAGCGTTAAATGGGTCTTGAATCCATGCAAACTTATTGAAATTTTCATTTTGAAATAATTTCTCAAACCTGATAAATTAGGTGTGAACATGGTTTTTATATCTTGAAAAAGATCAAGTTCATTAGATGTCAAAAATTGCTGAAATATTAAAAAACAATCTTTGACTTCATCTTCATTCAATTTTCTTCTCCATAGCTTGAGTTCTTTTATAAAGGCTGTTATTTTTTTCCATTGACTTCAAAAGGTGTAAAGGTGCATGTTTTCCCAGCAGAGACAGATTAAGACCAGATTAAGAGTTTCCCAACAGAGACAGATTAAGAGAATTCTGCTTTTCAAAAATGTCGCATACATACAGTTTTATTAAAAAATTATCATCAGCAAAGTTTTTGAATTCTTCCTCTTTAAGGTAAATAAAAATTTCATGCCACAATTCAAAGGTACGTGATAAAAAACATTACCACAAGAGAGCCATTGTGCACCGTACAACAAAGAGACACGTTCTCCTCCCATCTTTCCACAGTTTTTTTTTTTTTTTTTTTTTTTTTTAAGAACTTGCTTTCAATGGACGAGATATTATAAAATTTACCACATTCACCACATATTCCAAAACCTGACTCAGATCAGACTCAGATGCTTTGATGCCAGTGTTTCTCTATGAACAATGCAATGGGTCCACAGTGCCATTTGGTGATTTGCTTCAAATATTTACTTTATTTTATACATTATTTATTTACATTATACTGTATTATTTTACACAGCGGCAAATAAAAGCAAACCACACAAAAAATACTGATGTTTTTAGCTTCTCACTTTGTTTTTTTGTTTACATACGCCAAATGTCTTAGCTCAATTAATTATGAAACTTCTACAATATTTCGTGGCACTCCTATGAAGAGGGACTGGTGCACAGTTTAGGAACCACTGCTGCAATCATATCCAGCTTTATGCCTTCCAGGAATTTTGAGAAATAATAGAAATTTCTGGGCAGCCAGGAGAAAACTATACAAGAGGGAAGAAAGCATCATTTTTGAGTTGTTAGTTCAGAGTTGAGTATTGAGATATCCATCTAAGCTTCGCTCTTTAGATGCATTTTGCATTGCATTGTGTTTAATGTTCTTAGTAGTTTGAAGAGTAATTACTGATTGTACTCTGTGATATTGTGAAGAGTTGTACGAGTACTTCAGTGGAAAGTTCCAGGACTGTGAAGTGCTCCTTTTAGTAAAATAAATTTTACCAAGCTATCATCAGTTCTATCTATTACGAACCTGTATGCATGCAACAATATGCAGATAAGACAATTATATTAAAATTATTATCACATGACTCAACCACCATACTGGTGTGTTTCTAAATTAACATTATAAAAATTACTAGCAATCTGAACATTTTACTAATTAAAAGTGATTTTTTTAAATCATATTTCACTAATAACTAAAACAAGATATCCAAAAAAATAGACAACATATTTAATAATGCTCATATTTCTGGATTACAATTACAAATCCCCCCCCCACATGCACAAAAAGAGAGAGATAAAGCTTGTCTCCTACAAACCCAGGTCTAGGCCGACCATGAACTTCGTATGATCGATCATGAGATGATGACATGCCTTGGCTTCGATGATGGCCCGAATGTGACACACTAGGTACCGGGGAGCCTCGAGGAATTCCTTCATGTCTCCGAGATAAATGACTTTCAGAATGAAGTGAAATTCCAGTGTGTGGTCGAGGAGGACTAACACTAGGGCTCATACTGGGATGAAATCTTTCTGGTTCCCTAAGATGTAAGTAAGAAATGTTTAAATTAGGCAACAATAAATAAAAAGTATTCATTTATGATTTTTTTTTGCTAATATAAAAATATACGAGGAATAAATTACCACTTTAAATTTCTATTAATCAATTTTCTCTATGGATATATACCTTATCTTACTTATCTCTATGGATAATATATGCTTTAAAAACTCAATCACACCATTCAGCCTTACAGAAAATGAGTGAACTTTCAAACAATATGCATATAAGATTAGGTAAAAGATCTCTAACAGATCTATATAATAATACATAATTTGTTGGCAATATTTTGTAACAATAAGATCAGAAGAAAAATTCATTAAAACAAAAATATACCCCATGCCTTAATAAATTACTTGGTTCTAAACATATTCAAAATTTTTTTTCAAACTTAAGCCTGATTTTCTTTTTTTTAATAAGTCAATTTTTTTGCCCTTTCTATCCCAAACGTTTTAAACACTTAACTTTTCTCTAAATACACAGTACACTGTGCTTTATCTCAAGCTTTCAAACTTTATATGTTTATGTGATTTGGATGCAACTCTTAACTTTTTTTTCACCTCAAACTGAAAGCAATACAATTATTTAAAGTATTTATCACTATTAACATGATTTTGCAATCACTGGCTAACTAAAACAGCTATTATAATACATATGTAAGATAAAAAATATGTAAATCAGCATTATAATTTTTTTTAGTAACGCCCTCTTAATTCCTCACTTTTAATCTGGGTATTTCCTCACAGTATTTTAAAAGTAGTAATACCTTTTCTGGGCTGCGTTCTTTTCTAGATCAATCTATCTTGCATGGCTTGCATAATGCTGATGGCACAGCTAATTCGGAATCTGAACTCAAAATTTCAAGAACTGAAACCTTTCAAATCTAAACCAAAACCTTCTCTTGGTGAGCCTCCATACTGGATAAGTGCCCACTTTCACTTCAGCTCTCTTTCAGTCATGACACTACTTTGCTCCCTTGTTAATTACTCCATTATACAAAATGTAATATTATGTACAAAATTGTGGGTTGCGTACTGCCTCCACAGTCGTGTAACGAAAAATATATTTCCAATAATTAGTTTGTGTCCACAATAAAAATTACATTCAATTTGGCTGCATCTGTCTGTCTTCAAGTTTCTATTAGAAAAAATGAAATAACTTCAAAATGCTTATATTTCAATTCTTGCCCAGAAAAATTATAACCCACGAACCCATTGAAAGATAATCTATTTTTCAGTGAATTGGCAAAAATATTCTTCCAAAATGATAATTCACACTCAAAATGGCAGTTGTAAAAACAGACAAAAATTTCATATGATTAAAATTACGAAACTTCTGATTTTGGCCAAAATTAAGGATTTTTAATGACCAAAACTGATTAAAAAACAAAACAAAACTAAGGAATTTTAAGGTATGAACCCTGCTTGATGGAACAACCCAAGACAAAAACATATTCCAGACAAAATATATATATATTTACAGGTTTTATGCAACAATAAATTAATATTGGGTATTATAAAACATAAACTAATTACCACTACATGCCATTATAGTCGACATCAGGTACTACAAAATAATAAAAATCAGGCAGACTTTTATATAAACAATGAAAATGTGAGTCTCTACATAAAAGTGTTATTAGAATTGAGCTTTATGCCGAAACATGATGTTATAAGAATATTTGAAGAATTAGACGAGAACTGCCCAGATGAACTAAAACCTGCTATCGATTGCTGGGAAGATACACATAGAGGATGAATAAGATGCAATTACTGAGCACATTCACAGTTTGTATGTGTATATTTGGTATGCACTTGGGTGAAACGTCTACGGTCTTCTAAGGACAAAATATTACTTGACAGAATTGCTAACTGCCATCATCCACCTGTCTACAAATTCCCCAACCTTTTCTAGAAAGAGTAGTGCGAGTCACTAGTGCCCTCTATGGATAGCGAGGATGGCAGTGAGACGCATAGAAAAATAGCAAAACAGGCAATGTGGAATGCGTTGAATGGTTTAAAAAAAAATCTTAATAAGAAATATGCGAGCAGTGTATGTAAAAAATAATTACTGTGACAACAGATATTAAAAAAAAAATACCAAGTTTATTTTATGAATGAAGCCAAATAACAGACAAAAAGAATCCACAGTCATCGGACACGACAAATTGGCGTCAGAAAAATGAATCAAAATTGAATTAATCTTATCTTTGAACTGGATTATAAAAACCTTCTAAAGGTAAGAGTGTTATACCGTTTATGCTCAAAGGATAAAATGAAAACACTTGTTAAAAAGCATGGAGCTTTCAGAACATCAATTATAAACAAAGTAGATGATGATATAAAAAATACTAGTGATACTGAAAATTTACTAGAAGATTCTTTTGCATTATTAATTGAAAAAGAAAAAGAACTGCATAATTTAGATGAAGAAATTGTACCTTTGAAAGATGATGAAAAGAAACTTGAAATGGAAACTGAACATTCTATGACTTATAAGGATAAAATAATTTTATGTAAATCTAAAGCAAACAGATATTTAAAATCCCTTCTAGAACAACATAAAACAAACTCAGGTATTAGACCAACTGGATACATGAGTGAAAATTATCAAGCTCACCTTCCTAAACTAGAGATTTCTAAATTTTACGGTGACATCAGTTAATGGATAAATTTTTGGAATTTATTCAAACTCTGAATACTTTCGAAAAAAGAAAACTTAAATAATAAACTTATTTAAAATTCTGTAGTAGAACTGCTACCAGTGTTCTAGAAGGTTTTTCAAGATCTGAAGGAAATGATGATGCAGCAATACAAATTTTTAATACTAGATTTGGAAGACATGATGTTATCCTAAATGCAGATATGTGAAAACTTCGAACTCTCTCTCCTGTTCACTGATCATGTGACGTTTTAAAATTAAGAAAAACATGACACTATAAAAATCCAGGTTTCTAAGTCTTTCCTTTCATCCCAAGACTTCTTCTTTAAGTGTTAATCCCAAAACTTCTAATAATATTTTTACTCGTATTTTATTGTGTAATTCCAGTAGATTTAGGATTAGAATAGAGTCATATGAATGATGATGAGATATGTTTCGATATACATAAATTTCTAAAATTCCTCAAAAAAAGAACTGCAAGCTTGAGAGAGAGCAAACTCATTTAATGCAGACAACAGGATTACTACACAAAATCAAAAGTTTCTGTTTAGCCCCAACAAGCCATTACAAACAGGTGTAGATCATTATCAACAGTGGCACGAATAAAAACACCTGACTGAGAAAAGCCTTTCACTGTACTGTTGGTGTCTAAATCCTTTTTATTTCTTAAAGTCACTAACCCAAGATGCAGGACAATATTCAGATACTGATGAATGCTTGAAAAGAGAAAAATTAAAAGAACAGAGCTGGTGTTACAAATGCAAGATGCATAGAGCAAAAGATTGTAGAATTAAAATTCACTGTGACTTATAAAGTAAACCTCCTCATACATCCTTATGTATTTCTGATGTATCAACTGATGCTTTAATAAGTTTGAAGGAAAAGTCTGACAATACACATTTTGAGTCTTTAACTACGTTAACAGTTGAATGTAATAATTAATGTTAAATGCTGTCATTGATACTGCCATACAGATCAGCATTATAAAGAGTACTGTTAAAGCAGATTATTACAAAAGATCATATGGAAGTGTAATATTAAAATTTGCTTTCAGACAGAAGGTTAATACACCTTTAATAAATGTAAATTTAGCGATCAGTTCACAACTAAGTACTCTGTACTTGTATTGTTTGCACCTGCTACAGTTATGTGTGCTATAGTTGATAATCTAGTGCATGATTTATTTAGTCCTTATAATGAACTGATTTCATCTAAAAGTAATTTTGAATATGATGAAATATAATGGTCTCGTGAAAATATTTCTGTGTAGTTCAGATAATAACAACATGATGCTCAATACCATTGAAGGCACTAAAATACTCATGCACAGTATCAATGATTGCTCTGTAAATAATTTAACAGGTGTTAATGACAGTAATATGATGGATGTTATTTTGGATTTACGTAAATTTTGTTTTCAGAAAAAGAATGACATACTAGTTAAATGTTGGCAAAATGCCAAAGACAGTTCTAATGCATATTTTATCGAAAATGACATTCTGTATCATAAAGATAAAATTTTATGTGAACCTATTGGTCAATTAGTTGCTTCATTGACCATAGAACTCAGTTATTAGAGCTCACACATTCTAGTGTGGAGTGGACATTTGCACAAAAAGAAAAACTTAGAGTTGTTAAAATATTCATTCTATTGTCCAAGTAAAAAAAAAGATGTTCAAATTTTTGTGTTGCACGCGTTTCATGTCAAGCTAAAAAGTAACCTTCCGATAAAATTCCCTAACTCCAGTAACTTGACCTGATAATCCTTTTCAAATTATTAATGTTGATCTCAAGCAGTAGAAGATTTAAATACACATTGCGTACAAAAGACCAATGCACACACATGCCTGAAGCTGTATATCTTAAGAATATATTGGCTCCAGCAACTTGATGCTTTATTTGCAAACATTTTCGAAAACTGGTATACCTAAAATAATTGGTACAAATTAGGGTATAAATTTTACTTTGAGTCTTACAAAATAATTTATGAAAAGAATAGGATCCTCTCCTAAGCTGTCTGTTTCAGGACATCTACAATCAAATGGAATTGTTGAGATAGAATAATGTTTTGAAAAATATGGTACAACATGTGATGAGAGAAAATCCTAATGACTGGGACAAACATATACCTTTCCTACTATGGGTTTTCTGAGAAGTAGCTAATGAAATGACTGGTGTTAGTCTATTTCAAATGCTATATGGTCAACATTCCCCAGGTCTTTTATCCATAACTTAAACTCATAGACAGATGACATACCTGTTCCCTTCGAACAACTGAACTCTGTCACGAATTACCTAAATGAACTAAAGACAAAACATGCATTAGCTATACAGCAGGCTGGTCTTACTTCTGTTAGCAAACAAGCAGCCTATGCTTTTATCATAATACCAGAAAAAGATACAAAAATTTCGAAATAGAAGATAAAGTTATCACATTTAAAGAGTTTGCATTTTCAGAGAATTCAATTCTACTCTGAACATCTTTTCTGCACTGATATTTAAAAGCTTTTATAATACCCTAAAATTAAAGAAATGTTAGAAATTGTATTTGCAGGAACAGACACTAATGTTTTTCAGAAAGAACTCAGAGATGTATGTGTACAGTTATTTAATTAGTAAAGGTATTTCATTTCCCATTTTTCAGTTCACTGTCTAATTTTAAAAGAAAATCAGTAAAAACCATGTTCTTTGCACTTAAACCATAAAATTCAGTTCAACAGCAATATTGCAAAATAATTTTAAAATGAGCACATCTTTAGAATTTCCGATACCTAGTTCCACATGCTTTAGATAAAAAGGTTTCTCCCCCCCCCCTGTAGAGTGTTGCCATTACTCGCTTTTAAATCGTTTGAGTTTATTCCTAAAAAATTCATTAAAGTTTTAGAAAATATGAAATGGATAATAAAACAAATTCCAAATTTGGGTGGAAATGTACGTTATTCAAAATTGGACAGCTTTAGGTATCGTTGTTTTACGACACTTGGAGAAATATACATACATTTAGGCAGATTCTTCAATATTTAATTTCTTCAAATATAATACAGGGCTGCAATATTTTGTGGCAATAGTTTGAAAAGTGATTCAGACATTTAATGTTTCTGATGCAAAATAGCAAAACAAAAACAATAGTCCTTCAGGGACAAAGCCCCTTTGGACTAAAAAATACTATTTGACATCCACGAGTTCTTGCTGCTACTTTAAGTCAGAAGTAAATTCTTGATTTCTTTCAAACAGTAAGGCACAAACCAATGTTGTCTTTTCAGTTGTTGGGTCCATATTGCACATTAATAACACAGTAACTTATTTCTTCAGTTTCTTAAACCAACTGCTGTCTCATTTTTAAATACGAATGCATGTTATGGTAATGTTCTGCAATGAAATGCTGTTTCATCTGTATTCTAAGTTTCCTGTGGTTTGTACTTTTTTAGCACTCCAAGTGAAGCATATTTTATCCAGTTATCAGCTACATAGTGATCTGCTTCTTCTTGCTCATTGGGCAGTTTCTGATGAACATTTGCTGGATTTCTTTTTATCCAACTTGTCATCTGATAACTCAATTTTCTCATAGCATTTAGCGAATTAGGAAAAAAATATCTCTAGCTTTATAGCTTGAAACCAATCTAAAAAAGCAATTTCAACTTCTTTCAATTTCCTCTCTTTTTTTGCCCTTCCTAGAGTCATTTGCACTTTTCAATAGTTTTTCATAAATTATAATTCCTGTTGCAATTCCATCTTATAACAGTTGGTACTTGAGAAGAAACTCAAACCATTTACAGTGCCTCTAACCTAGAAGACTGTGTTCGTTAACTTTAAGAAAAATTCTGCCCCCCCCCAGAAATACAGTGCATACAAAGAAATCTAAAAACTTATGTCTCACAGATACAGGGATCCAGGAGGAAGTGAAAACATTTTAGTCAAACCCTTTTTATTGAAGCACTACATACCTGAGCAATAAAGATATGGTCCATAATACATCAAATGAACGAACTACCAAAAGCTTTGATAGGTATGAGTACGATATTCTGGCTGTGACATATCAGTCTTTTGCAAATCTGAGTTTAATAAAAGGTAGTTTTTACTATTGATTAGTACATGTTTGGTTTGATTCCTGGAAATTTGAGCATAACAGGCAGCTGATTTTATTAACCAGTCAGTTTAATAAACTGCAGTTACTGTAATTGCTTTCCTTTCTCACTTCCTCAATTTTATTTATTTATTAATTTACAATACTTATTTTTTGTATTTTCATTTTTAATCAGTGCTTCTTTTCTGTGCAATATTAAGCCTCCTGCTTATTATTACTATTATATCATTATAACTTCTTTTTTTAACCCTGAAAACTTTGTGAATTATCATATTAGTTGCGAGACTGATGCAGTGACTTGCCGGGTTCAAATCACATCACCTGTTCTGATTTCTCTGATTGGCTTAAGTTGCTTTGATTAGCTCAGAGCAACTTAAGGCAACGAAGTCTGCAAGTGACACTTTATTCCTATTGATAAACTATTTTTTCTGTTTGTGAAGACAGGCTTTAAAGTCGAAAGACCAATAAATATCTTACGCTTTGCTGAGTGATAATAGTTTTTTTTTAATTGCTTAAAATTTTTTTTGGGATTAAATTTGAAACATAAATATTTAGCGTGTTTTCAACTGACAATATATTGCTTATACATATCAGTTTGTGTCAAAATTTCATCAAGTCTGCATAAAACATAAAATAAATAAAAAATAGATTCAAAATCTGGGCTTAGATGTGCATATGTTCTGGTGAAGAACTATATGTATTGAAAATTTAGTTGGTTCAGGTGTTACTATTAAAAATATTATTGCAATTACAATGTTGCATTTTATTTTCAACTGTAATTGCAATTACATTTTGCCAAACTATGACCTAACATTTGGAGAGTAATTAGGCTGGAAACTTAAAATTCTGTATACATAAATAAACATAAAAAAAATTAATAAATAAATAAAAAAAGAAGGAACACTCAACATACAGCTTGTGGTATTTTGGGACAAATCTACTTGACTAGAAAGATTCAATTTTTATTTAGAAAGTTCAGACTTTTAGAAAATCATAATTAAAAATGGGCAAACTTCCATACAATCCAATATTATAAAGATCCCGAAATAAAATATACCTTCAAGTCCTGTTGTAAGCTTTTTCCAGATAAGTAAAAACCAAAACCAAATGATTCCCTTAACAACTGAAATTTTGTATTGCTATTTCGAACAAGATATCGTGTAATATTGCTTGGCTGTTTCACAACACACTTTGATACAGCACAGGCAATTATTCTTTTACAAACAGTAATCAAAGAATGGCTCATAAATCATTTTAATCAAAAAGAAAATTCCTTAATCCATTTAAAATCGAATTTAGAATGTTTTGATGTAGTTTTCCATATTTCTAAAAATATTACCTTTATGTATGCATAACTCAAAACAAAGTATATTTGGAAATATTCAAAGCATGCATGCAATATGGATTTGCAACAACAATTCATTAGTGAACATCTCTTATAAAGGGCAAAAAATTTATTAATGTCTGACATAATTTATATACATACACTTACATACCCTATAATTTTACCCCTCATAATTGATAGGAGCTATTGCAGCAACATATGAAATGCATTGCACGTAATTTAACCCTGATATAGCTATAGCAACATACAAAATCAATATAATCTGTTATCTTGAATCAAAATGGTACAATAAGAAACTACCAATGTTCATTGGTTTTCATTAGTCAGGCCTGACAATCAAAAATGAATGAGAATATATTATAGATAATGTGGACATTTCGAAAGAATATATTTTAGATTAATATTAAAATTATAGGGAAACTATATCTTTAATTTTGCTTATTAAGAATTATTTTAAATTATAACTTACAAAAACACGACAATTTTTAAAAAATTAATATAAGATGATAAACATTTGAGATTTAAACAGTATTCCATTTGCAACACTAAACAACTTAGTATAATTCTTACCGACGGAGTTTTTTCTTTGTTGACGGATCATAATGAGGTGCTGATCTAGAACTAAGATATCTTTCACCATGGTATGGAGAAATACTTCGAGGGCCAAGTGAAGTTGGTGGTCCATGTGAAACAGGTATATGATGACCAACTGGAGATGGTGAATTTTTTCTTTTCTCAAATTTAGGTCTCTTTATGCTACGAATTCTAAAATATTACACACACATATATATATATATATATATATAGATATTTAATGTTGCAATATGTTTCCTTATGTGTAGGATGTATAGGTAATAATTGTTTTAGAAAATAATTCAAGCAATTTGCAATATAAAAGATGTTAAAAATTTAATTCAAATAAGTTTAAACATACACACTTACTTAAAATGCATTTTAAACAAAAAATAACTACTAAAGTAAACAGAAGTTAACTTGTTAAAAATAAAATACTCATTGAAAAAAAATATTTCAGGTACAATAGATATAGGTATACATACCTTCCCCCAAAAATACTGTTTGAACCATGTTATACATAGCTTCTTATCCACAACTGATATATAACAGTAATTTTCTTTTTCCCCCTGCACTTGACATTAAATTGCACTTATGTACATTTTGATTTTGCTTGTAGAGATGATGCTACATAACTCAGAATAACAAAATATGCTTCAGGCAAAAACCAATGCTCATACCAAAGCTTGCAAAACTTCTTGTCAAAATTTTAAATCCTGGAATTTGTTAACTTATTCAAAGTACGTATGACAGGATTTCAGAACAGTTAACAATATCGTAAATCTTCCTGAAGCACAATAAAAGTATATATCAGCAAACTGACTGATATGCAGTTAATAATTACACAACAAAATACTGCATAAGAAAGGGCAGTATAAAAATAATTACCAAAATATTCAGAGAATATATTTTTGAATGGTTTTTATATAATTAAATATAACTTTCTCTCTATGATTCATCTTCTTTTGACAAGATAAGTACAACATACTTTTGATAATTCAGATTAATGGTGGAAGAAAATCATAGATAATTTAAAACTATGTATAATCCAAATAATCAATTTTCATGTTTCCCTGAAGTGCTATTTTGCCATTGTATTCGAATCCTCTTTGGTTGACAAAATGCAACAGAGTTTCAAGAGAAGTCATTGCTGTCTCAGGGCTATTGAAATTGTCAGTATCTTCTCTGCTTGTATTTCCAGCATCAATTCTGCCTTTACTGTTCTTGTGACAACTAAAATGATACTTGCATCACTAGAACACTGAAAGCCGGACTTAACTGAATCTCCATCCAACCATTCCTTGATGTTTCTCCAATTCATACTTTTGAAGAATTTTATATTTTCAGTTTTTGTCATACAACTTAAGTTATTGCCTTTTCACGATTACATAAATCTTCGATTTCTATTAGGAAGAATCTTTCTCCATAACTGAACCGGTGTTATTTGTTTTACTTTCGACAAAGCTTTTGTCACTCTACATATGGCATCCAATACAGTCAACAATTCTGAGAACTTCATTAAATCACCATTTTCCTCAGCATGAGTTCATGCATGGCAGTACCAACACATAGATAAATTGTAAATCAGATAGCCAAGAGTAAATCAACATTTTTTATAATTTATTTTCTAAGTTCATATGATGAATACTATAATTTGGATATTATAGAAAAATTTGAGTTTGGATAACATTATTAAATAGATAAAACACTATTATTTCAGATTATTTGCTTGATGAAAATAAACTTCAGTACTATCTCACTTCTGAATTTTCATGACAGTAACGCAATTCTGAATAGAAAATTAACTGATCTATTTTAGGTGTATTACAATTTATTATTAAAAGTAATTTGTTCTTTTTATGCTATATATTCATAATCAAGTTATATGCCAATGTAAAGTAATAAATGTATTCTTGATTTCCTATCTATTACTACTATTTTCTGTAATATTTTATTTCAAATCCTGTACTATTTTAATATATTTGTCCTGACTATATAGCAAAGTAAAAGGCACATAAATTGGTCATCACACAGATATTATTACTAAAGTTGAGATAAAAAATGATGAGCATATAGTGTCATGTGAATTCCAAGAAACCAGCAGTCTGCTAATGGTTACAGGCATTATTAGCAAGAGTGAAGTTTTTTGATGTTTCAACAAATTTATTCTCAATCTTATAAAATGAACATTCTTCTTCTTTTTTTTTTCCTTAACATTGTTACTTGCATCTTCTTTAAAATTAAGAAAACAAAGATTCTACAATTTTCTTAAATATTCATATTTTTAAATGAAATTTTTTCACTTCAACAATGCATGATGACCATCAAAACAGTAATCATGTGTAAAACAAATATGTAATAATCTGATTGATAGTTTTCCAATAAACAAAAGATTTTCCATTGCATATCATACATAAATTACCACTTTGGCTTAACATGCAAATAATTTACTACATAGCTCATTAAATCTCTTTAGGATGATGATTCGCATTCTAATTTGGGCAAAAGCAGCACTGGCAATGAAAAAATAAAAATTATTCAGAAAAGTCCATATGTACCCATACATAATGCATATATAGCATTTCATAAAAAGTTTGATGTTCTAACTTCATGCTTTTATGATTCATTTGCAGTATGTGTGCCAAATCTTAAGCATTTTGTCAATGGCTTTGAATGCCTTCAACAGAATTACAGAAAATGTGTTAAAAGGTTCCAATAAATGATGGGAAAATTCATATTCATTTTTATATCTTCTGCATCCTTCAAGTTCTTCTATTTTTAAATTTGATAAATGCACACAAGTTGCATAAATTTGTTTAACTAAAGCATATATTGATTTGTACTTGATGACTTTTAAAATAATTATATAATGTTTTTAATAATAATTAAAAAAAGAAATAAATGTAGAGTTTTCTTTAATATCCAAATCACTCCCAAATACCTGCATTTTTCATGTCACCTTCCAAACTGATCTCATTGAAAACAGTTCATATTAATAATGATCTAATTTGATTTTTTCCTTGTTAATGTTCATTACGGATAAAACGAAGTAAAATATGATGAAATGCAATAAATGAATTTTAGAATATATGTGAAAAGCATTTAGATATTAAAAACTATTTAGATCTTTCACACAGTTAACTTTTTAAGTGCTAAAATATACAATGCAAATATACACATATTTCAGAACATAAGTCTCACATGACTACTATACTGAATTTTTTGAAAAAAAGTTTTATTATATTTGCAATCTGACCTATTTCAGACAAGACCAGTCAATTGTATTTCAGGAGAAAAAAATAAATTCTTTGCTTATTTCTTTATTTTCATCTTATCCGCATTTTTATTTAATTTTATTTCTATTCTATTCTTCTTTAATGGATGTGTCTTGCTTCAAAGCAAGCAAGAACTTACAAATATACTAATTTTTCATAACTATTTCAGTAATTTCCAGTACAGCATTTCCATGTTATTCTTACACTGAAGATTTGAAATTTACAAATTAAAAGATATTCCTGATAGTATATATATAATTTATATTTAAATTTTTAGTTCAATACTTTTCTTGGAATTACTTCTCAAAAGAAAAAAAAAATCTAGAAAGAAGAATCTGGCAATGACTTTACTTTTTTCTATATCAATGAAATTCTGTAACAGGAACTAAAGGCACTAACTATAAAAATGAATTCCCTGCATATATTCCACACTTTGTCTCAACTAAATGGAATTAGCAATTTAAATCCACACAGAAAATGCACAAATATAAATCATATACTCTATCAGCATAAACTAAGTACATACTCGAATCATGATCATGGATTCAGGAAAGAGAAATATATAGTTTTCATCAATTAAGCAAATGCATTTTAATGTTTCCAAAATGTTATTGTAAAACAACTCATTCTTTATTTAACATCAGTTATTTCAAATTAAGGCACCCTTTCCTCCATTTTGCACTTCACAAATTTGAATTTTATTCTTTCTTCATATTTCTTATATAACTATCACAGAATTTGTGAAAAATGTCTTTGAACACAAAATTCTGTACATCCTGGACCCTTTTTTTTTTTCTGTGA
The DNA here is from genome assembly GCA_000611955.2 of Stegodyphus mimosarum. Taxonomy (NCBI): domain Eukaryota; kingdom Metazoa; phylum Arthropoda; class Arachnida; order Araneae; family Eresidae; genus Stegodyphus; species Stegodyphus mimosarum. Next base: position 188,249 of record KK117360.1, read on the forward strand.
ATCTGACAACAAAAAAAAAACTAAAGTTCAGTTTTGAAGATCAATGCTCTAGGTAATATTTTTCTTTTTTTTTTTTTTGATTAAATACCTTGCTACAATAGAAGAAAAGTCAGTTTTATTCCATACACAGAAAAATTTTCAAGCATGAAGAATTACATCTTGCATTTTGACATGGTTTGTCAGTTATTAAAAGCCCATTCAGCTCCTTGATGTGATATGAACTACATTAAACTAACATAAAATCTTTTATCATACATTCTGCCTATGAAACTCTCATGTACATACTTTCTTTTCCCCCCTGCTTGCACATTCACATTACTTAAAAAATGAAAATTTTTACACAGTTTTTTAAGACTATAAAATGATAAATGAACTGACACCATCACTAAAAAATAAATCCTTGTTGCACAATCTCAATATTTCACACAGAAGTTTTCAATAATTTTATGTATTCTTGAATTAATGAAATTTATTATTTTTGAAATTAAAATGATAAACACTCAAGTTTCTAAATATTTCTGACTGAAGTTAATAATTCATATTTTGACCTCAAATTTGTGATTTTCTTATAGATATCATCAACTTCTGTGTCAATCAAAAGAAAACAAATAAATAATAAAGCAAAAAAAAAATAATAATGAAGAAGGTAATGAAGTACGCATGAAGAAGGTTAACTTTTATCTGCCGATGAATATATTAAATTTCATTCTTTTTTTCCTCCAAAATACTGCAAGTCTACCACCTGCTTCAGAAAAATACATAATCGGCTATGATGCTACTTTAGATGAATTCTTGTCTGCTTATAAAAATATTTAACATTAAATCAAGTACAAATTAACATTAATTACTATTCAGCATTCAGTCTGTAATTCCTTCATACTTTCAGAAAAGGCAGATGATCGATATTTCACAGATTTTAGCTGAAGGTAAGTATATAAATTCAAATTTATCATTTCCCGCTTTCTTAAATATTGCAATACAGTTCATAATAGCAGCGAAATATTTAGCTTAATTAATAACTACATTCTCAAAATGCTTTCTTCCCCTTCACGCTCAATCTCTGTAGGACATCTCTTTAGGAACTTTCTGCTGCATAGCTCCAAAAAATGTGACAAATGCTGTATTTATAAAGTTTGAGAAAAATGTAATAAGCATTATATGATACTTTCGAATCTACGAACGCATACAATATAAATACTTAGATCTGATAAAATTATATTTCCTTGTTAATCTAAAAGATGTTATATAAAAAATTGATTAGAATATTTTTAATGTGAATGCTAAAATTATTTTTAGAATATCACAGCATTTATATTTAGTTTACCGGACACAGCAATGTCTCTAAAGAATATAATTAAGATGTTCACCTGAAATTTTTGTTCTTTTGTTTTTGTTACTTTTTGTATACTTTATACAGGAAAAGATAGTTGGTATGATATAGACTTTCAAAAAAAATATGCCAGGAACAAAGACTGTTCACAACACAATAAAATTTTTTCTTTATTTAAAATATACTTTTTCCCCCTGGTCACATACCACACTGGAATGCTTTGCATTCCAATTGCAAGTAAGTTTGGTATCAACTGAGAATTGGGCAATGAATGGCCTTAACTGCAAATGATATTTTAGGCATCTTGAAATCGATCTTTATAGCACTCTTGACAAAGTGGCAATCAGTATTCATCACATATTTTTTCCTATTTATATGACAACAGCTCCAAAATGTTGCTGTAAATATGAAACTCCTATGATTGGAATTTTAGATGCTTTCATTTTTGGAACATCATTTGTTTCTTGCTTGTGGCCTTAATGTTAATAAATCACAGAAAATAAAATTCCTTCAAGTACTTCTTTTGAAATTTAACATTGCAAACATTCACTAATTTATTCACTTTTGATTTTATCAGTAGTATCAACAGGTTCTGAATGCCACAGGCAGTTTGTGGACTTTAGATATCTTCCATAAAAAATATTTAAAAAAATTTCAACAAGATGATATTTATATTCCATAACAAGCTCACATTTATGGAAAATAATGTTTAAATTCTATACAGCCCTTTCTTGGAATTACCTTGATGTAAATTTACTTCATAGCCTCTTATTGAAAAGCAGAGAAAATAATGCTGAAAATTTCTATAACACATCACATATTCACTAATGCATGAAACACCAGTAAGGAGCATCACGCTTTCAGCTGTTATATTCTGATAAATTATTAATTTGCAATTCATAAAATTCTCCTCAGAGCCTGGCACTTTGTATATTCTTTTAAAATTAAAATAACACGATTACAAGTTTTATATTTTTAAAAATTAATGCTGAAATATTTACACTGAAGTCACTCCTCTGAAGCAGCAGTAACACTTTCAGATGTTACTGCTTTCGATTTGTGAAGAAATTCTTGTCCAGACAAACAATACAATAACAGTCATTTGCACACTAAAGCTTCCATTTAGGTCAAATAACAGAGTGGTTGTCATCTATAAAATATTAGAACTTTCATTTACTTTCCTAGGTATAACAATATACTGCATAAGCCATTTAAAAACAATACGGATATTTCAATAAAAAATTTTTTTAAATAATTTTTAATATGTTTATACCACTGATCTGAATAATAAAAAGGTACTGAATGCTATAATCAAGCATCTTTATCCCCCCCAAAATTCCTATTTAAACACAATTACCTGCATCAAAAATATAACTCAATGATGGTGATGAAATTTTATAACAACAGATTCAATTATTTACACGTTTCCTTTAATTTTACAGAAACGATATTCAACTTAATAATATCTTGACACTTTTAAAAATCTTCTTCATTAAAAAAAAGTATGAAAACAAATAATCAAGCTTATTCAACTAAAATACTTTCTTAGTTGAATTCATCAAAGTATCTAGTATCATTATGGAATATGATATAGCAGATAATTTTGAATCTCTTCTACATCCAAATCATAATATTAAATATTATGAAACCATTTTAGAAATAAGAATTATAGGATAAACATGGACTTTTTCTTCTTGGCTTTATAACTTTGAAATATTTGCTAAATCCTGGTGGGTGTTCAACAACTATGTAACATTTGATCAATAATATTTAAGAGCTTTTCCTTAAATAGTAATAATAAAAAGGGAAAGAAAAATAAAGAAAAGAAATGATTTCTTAAACAACTACAAGTTTAGCAACATATAGATTACAAGGGTCTACATGTCTCAGCAAGAACAGCAGTTTATACATTACAAGGGTCTGTACGGCTCACACAGCAAAACTAGCAGTTTATTAGCAATTATAAATTCAGAATTCAAGAGAACCAGGGGAAAAAAAGATGTTAAACAGTGCAGAAAAATAAAATTTACTCTCAAGACAAGAGTAATTCATAGTTAAGAATAATCTCTAACAGCTGACAAGCCAACTACTTTAAGGGGGAGGATATTATTCAATGATCTTACTACACTTAAAATCTCCAGATCAAGTAATAAAAAACAGATCAGCATAAACCTTACTGAAATCTCTCTTTTCGTTAAGTAGTACTACGTTTTGTTACTGACAAAAATTCTAATAGCAGTTCAGATATAACTAATATGAACTTTTAACAGCTGTAACTCTATTTCATCAGAATTTCCTCTTTTCAGCATTCATATTGCAGAATTACCATCTTTACATACATCTCTTAATATGCTACTTAGAAAATATAAATATACCAGATTTACAATACAGTCATTCATAATATTATCACTCAAACGCAAGTTGGGATCCATTATAGCTTCAATTCACAAAACTGCTATATTTTCAGTCATCTTGGTTTTAAAAAAAAGTTTCCTCCTTGTTAGAACACTTTCAGAAGGGAAACTCATTCAATACAAGTGATTCATCCCAAATATTCTTTCCAGTATTCAAGTGAAATTAGATTCAGTTTTATTTTCTAGCTTCATAACAAGATTCAGACACCTCCATTTTAAACTTATTTTCTATGATTCACTCCTCCTTCGTGTTCCTGACTGACTCAAGTCAATCCAGTAATATGACATTTTGTCAAAAATCAAATATTGGAATTGTACAATCCTTCTAAGATTTTATCTTCAGAAATCACTTAATCAAAATCGATCCAGATGGATGACTTCTGTAGCTGTTATTCTCATTCTAGACCTGACATATTTATTCAGGCCTCTGCAGTATGCCAAGCCTAACAAAACAGAAAACATAACTTCACTTTTGATGATTTACCTTGTATTTATAACTACTTATTTATTTATTTATTTTTTGCTGCTCACTAAATGTAAAATCTGCAAAATGCTTTATCTCAGTAATATACATAATAAAATTTCATGATTAGACTGACAAAATTATGCAGCCATTAATCAAACCTATTTTGGAAGAAAAATAAAATATCTTGAATTGAAACTGATCTTGATTTTTTCCCTAGAAAACAAGCATTGCCCAATTTCCAATTAAACTTTTATGCTTCTTTTGTACAGCTAGAAATTTCCTGGTGATAAATAATTGTCAATTTCCATTAACAGGTCCCAAACAAACCCTGTTATTTGTTTCCCATAAATGCAATTGCAAAAAACAAAAATGTTGCAGATGTATTTTCAAGATGATGATGATATTAGCAGATCATCATTCAATAACAATGAATAAAACTGATATGTATAATTCATAACTTTGTAGCTTGTGGTATTTAGATCGTTGTTCTGAAGATTCTGACCATAATTAGAAAGATGATACCTGTCCATGGGTATGGGAGAACCTTGGTTGCTGCGTCGAGTTACTGATCTATGAGGTGATGATGCAATGGAACGAAGTCGTGGAGAATGTGAACCCTTTCTTACTGGCACAGCATGGCTCCTCTTCATTGGAGGTGAACTCATCATAGACCTTTGTTAAAAAATATAAAGAACATGATGCAATGTTTCTCATGAAATTACCTCAATAAACAAAATAGATATTTTAATATTATAAACAGTACATAGCACTCTTTTTATCTAATTTCTATCACAAACGGTCATCAACGGGAGAATGGTTAAAAACAAAATCTGAATTCTGGTAGCTCGAACACAGTTTGAATTAAAGCAGCTGTGTTAGCTACATGGGCATTTTTATGATGTATTTTCCTGCTGTGTAACAAGAATACAAGAAAACTTCCCTAAGATCTCTCTTTCCTTAAGCGCATAGTTCTTGCATGTTTTGGCATAACTGATTAAATAATAAAACTACTACAATAAACCAAGACTGACTTTACTCCAAGAATGTAGAAGACAAAAACAGAAGAAATTGGAAGAAATGAATAAGATGCAATTGTAGTGTTACTAAAGGAAATAAACTGGCTGATAACAGTTTAGCTTATTTCAAATTAAATATTTTATTATTTGCACAATAAAATGCAAAGTAATTAAATACCAAATAAACGATGTGGCAGAATTCTTATTCACTTACAACAGATCACACTATATTAATGATAATGTAGATTCAATTTTAAATAATTAATTCAATTTTATTTTCTATTTGTTCTGATTGAAAACAGCAATTTCCTATTTTTATGGCTGTTAGGAACTGAAATTCAGTTTCAAAATACATCCAAATGCAGGAATGTGAAAGTAGATCTCAAAGAAAGTACAAAAATGTACTTTATGTATGCACATATACATATTACATGCACAAAAAAGATAAGTTATTGCAGGCACATGTTTAAATATTCTGAAACAACACAGAGAAAACTCTTATGAAAAATACAAAAACATAATTTTAAAATAATTACAGTAGCTTTTTGCTTTTGTTAAGAAGAGTTTTGGGAACTGTACATTATAGCATTTATTATTTTGTTTATTTTTTGAACCAATATATTCTTAAGTTGCCAAAATGGAAAGTAATGACATTTAAAATGTTTAAGGTTATTTCTTAAATACAATTTTAATACATTACCATTATTTTAATGATGTTTATCAATGTTATGTGTTATGTTTATCAAGGTTAAAAAAAAGCGGGGGAGAGGGGGTCAGAAAATTTACAAATCTCGGAATCAAAAATTGTTTATAAATTTATCTTACAATCATCAGAATGTTGATAAATCCCCAAATTAACATTGCATATCAAAAGAATTTATATCCCCAAAAGAGATAAGTTTCTTTTGAAGTAATATTTCATTAACTCTTTATTCTCAAAATAGAAATAGTTTCAAAATGTCTGTGCTTTGACCGGAAACTCGATGAATTCAGGAATAACCCAACTAATATACATATGTTAATGAATTTCTGCATTCGACATAAGTGCCGAATGCAGAAAAGCATTCGGCATTGGTACCAAATTCAGAAATGTATGTATGTGTGTGTACGCATGCACGTATGTGTGTTTGTATGTATTTGCATAGGTGTATTTACACATACATACGTAAACACACCTATGCACACATATATACGTTTATGAACGGTACTATGCATTTCTTCAAGAAATCAGAAAAAGTTAGATGAATACTACCTTATGAAGTAGTATTTATACTAGATAGGTGCACAAAGTATTGCTAAGCTATGATTGGTTAATTTTGGGTTGTTAAATAACACGGAAAAATCTTGAATTTGGGAGAACAGATTAATTTAGGGAGAAAGCACCAACTCTACGCCCATTATAAGCTTGGTAATTTTAAAATAGGTGATTTAGTAATGTATGAAGAATTTCAATATCCTAAAACCTGCAAACTTTCTCCTCCTTTTTCAGGCCCTTACAAAATTTTAAAACAACATTCTGAAGTTACTTTTGAAATAGATAAACCTAACCTTTTAACTAAAAAGAAATCTGAAATTGTTCATTCAACAAGACTTGCCTTTTAATCCAGCTAGCGAATTCAAATTAACAGTTAGAAATAGTAGAATTTCTGTTTCTATGCAAATTTAATTTATTTTAGTTTTCTAAATTGTACATTAAAATTTTTTTCCCAATTACCACATTTAGCAACCTGATCACGACTTTAAAAAACCTAATTATGACAAACTATTTTTTCCGATTATGGCAATTTATTTTTCCTGACTTTTACCTTTCCCAGTCTGATGCCCTTCTTCCCAAAGTTTTTCCATTTTATTTTTAACTGTGATATTTTAATGCATAGTCGTCATAGCTAAGTGGCCAGATAAGAAGATGTTCATATGAAACCAAGTTCAGATAATTACTATCTTTATTTCTAGGGCACATTAGAATAATTCTTCATAGACAATATATCTTTTGATCATAAACAATTATAATAATTTCTTGTATACACAGATTAACTCGGATATTTTAGCAGTGGGGGAAGCTAGGGAAAGGAATGAAGTGACATAATTGCCTCGTGAAGTAGTATTTATTCTAGATAGGGGCACAAAGTATTGCTAAGCTATGATTGGCTAATTTTGGGTTGTTACATAATGCTGAAGGATCTCTAATTTCGGAGAACAGATGAATTTAGAGGGAGAGCACCAAATCTAGAACAGTTAATTTTGAGTTTGCCAGTTATTTTGAAACCAGCCATCATATTTTGTTATATCTTACACAGGGTGGCAAAAAAGCATGAGCGACGCAGAGAAAGTTTGGTACTTACGTATTATGACGACTACCTAGATATCTCGCCAAATCCGGCGACCTTTGTATGTTATAGAGGTTAAGCCTAACATTGGTTATAAGCGGGATTTGAACCTGAGCCCTTCGGCACGGCAGTTGGTGACGCTAACCACTATACCGGTTGGGCGGCTATAAAAAAAGGTTAACCCTAATATAGGTTATAGAGGGCGCTGAAATAAAGAGTATTATCTCGCACTAGTCCCGCATTTGCTATTACCACAGCTTTTTTTGCTACATTTACGCCGATTATTACGTTTAGGTGAAACACGTGAAACTTTTTGCGATTATTTTTTCCAAATGGATATCAACATTTTTCAACTTCCTTCAAATGAGGAAGAAGCGATAGACTTCTTCAGAGAGGCTGGAATTTTACCTAAAGAACGCATTTGCAAAAACGGCCATGATATGAAATTTTATAATTCAGGATTTTATTGGAAATGCAATGTCAAAAATTGTCAACAAAAGTTTGGTGTTCGAACTGGTACGTGGTTTGAAAACAGTCGTATTGAATTTTTAAAAGCTTTAAGATTTATTTACTTTTGGGCATATGAACAGTCGTCCATTAAATGGTGCAAACATCAGTTGGATTTATCCGATAAGACGGTTATTGACTGGAATAATTATATGCGTGAAGTGTGTGTGAAGGATTTGGAGGATAATCGAAAGATTAAAATTGGAGGGCCCGGAATGATTGTCGAAATTGACGAAAGCCTTTTTACGCGTCGAAAGAATAATCAAGGTCGTATCATGCCACAACAGTGGGTCTTCGGTGGAATTTGCCGAGAAACAAAAGAAACATTTCTAGTCAGAGTTCCAGACCGGAAAGCGACAACATTAATGCATGAAATCCAAAATAATATTGCTGAAGGCTCAACAATAATGTCAGATTCCTGGCCTGGATATCAAACAGAAGAGCTCATTGCTGCCGGTTTTGAACATTTTAAGGTGAATCATCGATACAATTTTGTTGACCCATCTACACAGACTCATACGCAACATGTTGAAAGGATGGGGGGTTCCGCAAAATGGAGGAACAAGCGACAACGTGGGACAAGCCGCCATCATTTGGATACCTATTTAGCTGAATTTATTTGGCGGAAAAAGGAAGAAAAGCCTTTTGATGCTATTTTGAAAGCTATTTCCTGCCATTTTCCTTATCATTAACGTCAATATTTTCTTTTCACCAGTTTTAAGTAAGTTAAGTATATTGTGCTGCCATCTGTTATTTAAAGTTAACACTAAATGCCTCTCAATTTTTTAAAAATTTGTATGCATATTATGTATGAAAAATATAATTCATTTATGTAACTTTCACTGAAGCTTATTCAGAAATAAGTTTAATAATTGTTAATTATCATTTACAGTAGTAAAAATAAAAAAGATTAATTTTTTCTATTCGTATTTGGTATATCATTTTTTTATATGTATACATATATATTCGGGATTTTAGTATTTTAAGTTTTTGTTCTTTTATAATTGGGGCTTTCATTTTTAAAAGAATTTAAATTAATTTGCTTTGATGAAGTTCTTTTATTTAATTTATAAACATAAACTAAAAAATGCCAATGAAGATTTTTCTCTCCAAATGTCGCCAAGGTAGTCGTCATAGTACGTAAGTACCGAAAGTTTATTATATGAGGAAATACATCAAGGACAAAGCCTGCAGTTTTCCTATGCCCCATCATTATTCACGACCTTTCTCATACATAGATTATATAATACTTAATAGATAATTTACAAGCATTCATATACATGCATGTATATTCACACACTTTATTATATCTGATTATCATACTTTTGGAGGTTTACTACAGCAGCGTAAAATAACCTTAACTGCATAAAAATTTGACGGAACCAAAAGGTTCATTCATGAAATTCGACTGTATAAGAATGAAGCTGAAAATGAAGTTTTCATTTAGATATTATTATTACGCTTGCAATAATCAAACTAACACACAGAGTAGTATTATAATGAACTTTACGGGATCGGAAGTTTGATTTGCTATATATGACTTGATAAGAGAGAGAGAGAGAGAGAGAAAAAAAAAAGATTGTTTCACAAAACAGTGTAAAAATATACCATAATACATTGTCTGAACTTACTTCCTAATAGTCTTGGTCTGGCTAAGCAATTCAATGAATATGAATTGATGGTTTCATAAAACCACGATTTGACATAAGTTTTGAATGCACAGAAAACACTTTTATCCTCACTTTGGCACTAAGTTACATAAAACTCCCTAAAATCCCATTTTTGTTGCAGTTTAGTTATAAACCTCAGTTTTGTTCACAAACTGACTTACAAACCACAATACTTATACAAAATAAAATTCACACTCAAACTCAGTTGTAAAGAAAAGTCCAGTAAAGAAATTAAGTGAAAATATTGGAAAATCAAAATTATGGAATTTTCTGTCCCTCTGAGCAGATTTAAGAACTTTTTTAGAATCATATGAACACTGATGATACAGCATTCATATCAATGCAGTTATGCAGAATTAATATCATTTAACCCTCTCAGCATTACTGACAGATTTTTCTGTATTGAAAGATGGCTTTCCAAATCATTACACACAGAATATTCTATCAGCTCTTGATAGATCTGAAATTGTTTCAAACGATTTTTTCTCCTTTACATTTTCCTTCCTGAAATCGTTGAGAACACAATATTTGGTACTGTAGTTCCCTTAACCTCCTAATGCACTTAATTGGTAGAGGGGAAACAGTGATCGTTAAAAGAAACATGTTACAATATGAGGGTCACAAATAAAAACCTCCAAACCAGCCATACCATCTGCTGACCTGAGGGCAATTTTTGTGCCCAAACTGGAAAAATTATGAAAAGTCTTCTACCAAAAATTTTGTGTATGTGAAAAATTTGTGAAACAAAAATTCCTTCTGCAAAAGAAAATATAATTTGTATGGAACCCATAAATAACTTTTAAAGAAACTAGTATCACCCAATTCACAAATACTTTCTTTTATCATGGAATAAATACTTACATAGGTATCTTACAATGTCTGCAAAAATACAGAAATTTGAGATGCTGTGCACAGATTTAAAATGCTGGATTTTTTTAACTACTGTAACAGTTCACAAAAACAGTTACTTCAATATATATTTTCAATAATTGTTCTGAAATGAAAATTAGATTTTTGAAAGAGTTCAAATCATGTAATACCATTTTAAACTAATGTATCATTTGTATGTTTCTATTGAAATTCATTCAGTTGTGTGAAGTTTGGGCACTTTATACACTGAAATATGAGGACAAGGTGCATTTCCTTACAGAAAAATTTGTTTTACTCTTCTGATTTCTCGTCTACAAAAAACAACTGAGAAATTTCCTTGGCATGATATGAAAATCATTTGCAAATAATACTGTAAGAGATTAAATCACTTTTTGGAATTGATAAAATAAATTATTGAAAGTACACGAAATCATATGATGCATTTTTTACCGTAAGCAAAATACTTCTGTTTTACCGAAACTGTTACCTAATAAAAAGCGTCCAAATGATATTTGGTCATATGTATTTTACTGTTATGAAGATGTGCTTATTTCCAAATTTCGAAACGGATGGGACATAAAATTCTCAGCAGCTAAGAGTAAATACTTACGAAAAATAATTGTTAGTAGAAGAAAATTGTAAACAGCTTTTAATAAAATCATCACAATCATTATACGACAGTGGGGAAAATATGATGGTGATCTGGGTGATGCAAAAAATTTGAAAGAAGGAAATAAGAATTTCCGATTCTTTGTCTGGACCAAGATTTGAAATGACACAATTAAATGCTCAGATAAAGATAAATAGACAACAGGGTTCGTACACATTTCTTCACATGAAAATTAAGTACTATTAAGGACTTGTAAGGACCATTAAAGAAAAACATTAAGGACCTATCAGCAAATTGGAACTGCATAAATTCAAATTAAAGCCTATGCCTGAACTTCACTTTCGTTACACCAACCTAATAAAAAATAGATCCATAAGTAGGATGCACTACTATTAAGCATAATAATAAAATAAATTCGAGAATAAAATCATCTTTGTAAAATTTGTCAAATAAGTATTAAACATTTTACACTAATAATAGTTGGACATATTTTCAAGAAGATTAGTGACATTTTATTTACGTTTTACCAATGGTTAGCTTCATGTTGATTTTTTTCTTTTATGTCTCATTTCGTTAAGTACTTGCTCAGTCTAGAGATTTTGTAAATAGCAGGCCAATTTTATATCAAACGGCATAGGTTAAAATGAGAAGTAAAATCCATAACAGAAGACTGGCTATTGTCACTGTTGTTGCTCGTCTAGAGAGAGACCTGCCCATCAAAACAGACCTCAATGACTGATATTGGCAGGGAGTTGTAATACAGTTAACATACTTTAAGGTTCCAATAAGCCACTAAAGCACCAGATGTGATAAGTTGTTTTGTATTCTTTTAAGTCTTACTAGCTGTAAGAAATATGTTTTATAGTAATTTTTACATTTTTGTGTTGTATCTTGTGACTACTGAAAGGATACGTGAAAGGCTCGATGTAGAGATAACTTTTAAAGGTGAGCAATTAGTTACCAGTAATTGAATTAGGTAGTTAGATACCCTTAGGTAGTAGATATTATAGATTTAACTGGTCGCTATTAAATTTTATTTATTTTTTAAAAATATTTAATGAAAATCACACTCTAATAACATTTCACAATTTAAAATACATGTAATTTATGACGCTGATTCTTAAACAACATCAGGATAATAACACATTGAAAGCTACAACATGCTTATGTTTTGCAACAACAAGACTCAACAAAATATTTATGCGTCTTTTTAATTTGAAGCCTTCCAGACATTATGGCTAATTTAAACCAATTTCTTTCTCTTTAAGCATCTTTTCTAACAATTAAAAATTTGTTTCAATAAGCAAACCAATGTTCGCATTAGTTTCTGCTTCATCTACTAACTTGTCAATATCTCGACATTATACCTACGAGGTTTTTTATCATCTGGTAAAAGTTAAATAGTCTAAAACTCTTGATAGACATGAAGCAAATTATTGTCATGTCTGAAAGTAACTATAAAGTCAGATAAAAGTTAGAATAAACCTCTTTATTTAAACAGAACTTAATGTAAGTGAGTGTTCTTATGCTAGCAGAATGAACTACAGCTCATTCCGATGTAACTAAACAGAAAGAATCAAATTCAAATTCAAATTGTGGCTTAGTAGTCAAAGACAACACAATTTAATTTTAATCTAAGCTGGTTCAGTAACTCATAATCGTAACAGATTCAAATATCGGTAGCGATAACGCAAAGCTGAATTACAAATTATCACAGCTGGTAGGAACTAATGCAGCACGCAAGCAGAAGCCACAAACACTCTCTGTCTTACAATACAAAAACCTCAGTTTAAATACTATCTAAACGACTTGCATTCTGGTGAGGAAAAGAAGGGAGAAGCTATAGTACAGGCTGAAATTATAAACAACTGGCTAATTTACATAATACTAACTGTACATATATTTAAAGAATAATTTTCTTTTTCTTTATACATTCAGTTTCTTTTCTCAATAAGTTTTCCGTGCATTTCATAATTTTTGGATTTATTTAAAGATTTTTGTTATTCTAAAATCTACATGTATTTAAAATATATAGAAGAAGCTGCTAATTTTAAATATTTAAAATATATAGAAGAAGCTCCTAATTTTATTCCTTAAATAATATGAACACTGAGAGTAAATATGAAATGATAGAAGAAGCTGCTAATTTTAATCTTTAAATAACATGAACACTGAGAGTAAATATGAAATGATATATGGTCAGAGTCGGAGTGGCAGAGTTTTTAGAATTTTAGTGATGCACAGAGCAATAAAATACAGAATGGCAAAACTTTTAGAATTTAAGATCCACAGAGACTGCATCAAGTACAAAAATGCCCAACGCCAGCCCTGTGTGTCATGCATTGAGATATATAAGATACATATGATAATATTTTAAGTTGTTAGTTTTTAATTCTTTTTTAAAAGAAAATTCCTTTCCGTAGATACGTGTCCATGTGCCAACATTAGCAGCATTATTGAAATTTTCCATGCTTCTGCTTAGGGAAGAGAAAAAAAAAGGGGGGGGAATAATCATGCTAAGAAAAAGATTTCTAGGATCAGAAGTAAAACGTTCAAATACTAGGTTTTCATTGTTCTCCCAAAAACTCTCCAATTAGTAAGCAATTCATCACAGACATTCTGTAAAATACATCCATTACGAGTTAATACTATGAAAACATTTTTCATTTTGTCACATTTTTCGGGAATCTTCTAGAATTTTAGATCTATAAATCTTGCCTTGAAATCCTTCTAAACTTTCCAAGGTGCAATGTCTAAAATCCGAAAGAAAGATTACCACTACCAATTCTGCAACACATAAAAATCAGAAGTATTTTTTTTGGGGAGGGGGGAATCACACACACACACAAAAAAAGAATTTTATAGAGAAAACGGATGCACATTCTGAATATTCTGAGACAATTACATGGGGAAAAACTCTTACCATGAAAAAATAAAAAAGAGGACATTTTAAAAGAATTACACAGCTATTTTGCTTTTTCTAAGAACTGTTTTGTAAATTATGCTCTTTAGCATTTATTAGCTTGTTTATTTTCGGATTCAAAATATTGTAATTATAAGTTGCCAAAATGAAAAGAAATATCACTTTATAATTTAACAGGGAAAAATAAAAATGTTTTATTTCAATGTTATTTCTTAAATATAATTTCAATATATTACCATTATTTTAATGAAATTTATTAATATTACAATGTTCTAAACAAAAGTGTTGAAAAATTCACAGATCTCCGAATTAAACTTTTTTTTTATAGAAATTGGTCTTAAAATCGCCAAAATGCTGATAAGTAGCCAAATTTAGAACCGTTTAATAAAAGAATTTGCATCCCGAAGAAGGCAAAAGTTGTTTAAGAGCTCTTTATTAGAAAAATAAAACAATTTTGAAATGCCTATGTTTCATTTCTTGCCTAGAAACTCGAGTATCGCACCGTTTATATTATAAATAGGAACAAATTGAAACAATAGCCATATTTTTCAGTGAATCCCCAAAAATATTCCTTGATAATGCTAATTTGCACTTGAAATGGCAGTATTAAAAATGGGCCAAAATTTTAGATGATTAAAATTAAGGACCTTCTACTGATTTTGGACCAAATTAAGGACTTTTAAGGATCAAAAATCGATTCTAAAAAACCTATGGACTTTTAAGGACTCTTAAGGACCGTACGAACCCTGGACAACTTTAACTTTCATGGAGGACTTTCGCAGGGAACACAATTTGTTATTTACAACTATGGTTACTTGATTAAGACAAAGGAGGGTTATCTGTATATGGGAGGGATACCTTTGTGGAAGACTTTTCAAAGGAAACTGGCTCGTATTCCTGTTACACACGGGTGAAAACTCAATTTCAGGTTGAACTACTAGTGTACAGTGAAGTTACTGCTCGGTCACTAGTGGGCTGTATTTACAACTAAGAACTGATAAGCTATGTCAAATTAGGTACTGATTACCATTTATTTTTAATATTGGGGTTTTACTAAAAAGGCCAATATATGTATGTATTTCTCGAAATCAGTTTTCACATCTTATTAACATTTTATGGTTTCTTTCCTTCAAGACCACTAAAATAATTCACAGCCTAAGAACAAAATAGGACAATTTAAAATCTATGCTTCATTTGAAATATTTCTTTTTGGTTTGGTTTATTCGACAAAGTGCTTGAGGGCTATCTATCAAAGGAGGGGTGCCTTCATGGAGGACTGTCTAAAGAAAACTGGCTCCTATACATGTTACACAATGGAAAAATCACAACCATGCAGTCAGCTTGTTTGCTGGGATTCGAACCAAATTACCTGTGTTCAGCGACTTTACTGCTTGGTTGTTGGTGGTGTATTACTTTTTGAGTTAATTATCGTACTATTATATGTTTTAATAGGCATCAATAACAATCTATGCTTACTATTGTGAGTTACATTTCCAGGGATGTTAATTCTATAATTAATGGTCTTGTGTATTTGAGGGCTCTGTACTTAAAAGCAGTAAAGCTTCAATGGAGGACCTTCTAAGTGGAACTGGCTCATATCCACATTATACACGGGGAAACCACTGTAATTGATACAAATGTGGGAATATTTTGTCTTGTCACTATCAATGATACCAATTATATGATTTGGTATTTAGTTTTGGAGCAAAAATCCATTACTTGAGAAAAAAATAAATTTTGGACGAATAAAAAAGAATTGATGAAATAAGTATTATAAAAAAGAAACTTTCCTTTATATCTTGGGTCATTTGTTACCATTTACTTTGTGTTTTAATATCTTTTCATATTTTATTTTGATACTGTTTTTGCAATTCTTAAATATTTTGCAAAATGCAGAGAAAATTAAGAAATTTCTTCATAAATTCTTGCAATTCTAAATATAATTTCCTTCTCCAGTTTCTAAAAATGTATTCTTGATATTATACAGTAACAAAAAGATATAGTATTCACTAAAATAATATGCAATTATTGTTATTTAAATAGCATTTTGGTACATGATCTATTTATATAAAAAATGGAAACAGTAAAATCTGAAAGCTTTCAGATTTTTTATTAGGTCCAAACAGGTAGTTTTTTCATTTACAGACACATACACGTTTAGAGAGCATTTGGGCTAATGACACTTTGGGATAAAAATATTTAGAAACATCTTTAGAATTTCCGATAAGACAGCACACTGGAGATAAAAATGTTTTATTCCTTACAATGCTGCCACTGTTCACTTTGAAACTGTTGAGTGTTTAAATCAAAAATGCATTAAAGTTGGCATAAAAACAAATTCCAAATTTGGGCTTCAGGTGGAGGACTCTGTTATCCAAAATTTGAGTACTCTAGATAACGTTTTTACACAACTCAAAAGACATACATACATTCTTGTAGATTCTTATTATTTAGTTTCTTTAAATATAATACAGGGGAATAATATTTGGTGGCAACAGTTTGAAAACTGACTCGATGCAAAATGCCATTTCAAAACTAATAGCCCAGGAGGGCTAACACCCATTTGGGCTTTAAAAAGAAATTAAAAACATTAAAATCAAATCCGAAAGCTTTCAGATTTTATATTATGCCCAAACGGACTTTTATTATGTTATTTTATTATATTTATTGTTGTGTTACCTTATTAAATATCACGTTCTTCCCACTTAAAAACCAAACAAATTTCAATTCAACAGCAATACCATCAAATATTTAAAAACAGCATATCTTTAGAATTTCCGATAGACAGTCTTACACTCTGGAGATAAAAGTATTTTATTAGTTACAGTGTTGCCACTGCTCACTTTGAAATTGTTGAGATGTTTAACAAAATCTCTAAAGTTTTACAGAAATGAAACATATAATAAAACAACTTCGAAATTAAAAATTCAGGTTTCCAGGTGCATATATTTGGGTGGAGGATTACATTATTCAAAATTTGATGGCTTTAGGTACTGTCGTTTTTTCAAAATATTAGAAATATATACATTCATGCAGATTCTTCATTATTTAATTTCTTTAAACATAATACAGGATGATAATAATTGGTGGCAATAATTTTTTGTTTACAATAAAATGCTACAAAATGGCATTTTTAGATTAATAGCCTTTTTGTCCCAGCACCCTTATTTTACTTTTGATTTTGGCATTTTTGCGATTTAAGTTTTTCTCCTCAACTGTGTTTAAAGCAAAGGAGGACTGAAAATTCTATTATTAAATTCTTTTTAAAATTCTGAAAAATACCTTTTCAATGATGATTTTAAATTGAATTTCTGTTCCTTGGAGATGGTATGTGGAAAGTTTTCTTATTATAATTTATAGTGAATTACTGCTTTATTACTTTGCAGCTTTAGCGCAAGTCTTGGGCTTATTAATTTACTTTTAAGTACTTTTATTATGAATTTATATATATATATATAATCTCTTCTTAAAATTTCATATATATTATGCACATATTTATTATAAAATTGAAGAATTTTGCAAAAGATTCTTTTTCCTATAGAATTTTACTCACAGAAAGGCGTTCTTACATTCTGCTGAATGTCTTTCTTCTATGATACTGAGAAGTGTTTGGGCTCTGTTTCTGGAAACAGATGAAGTATTTTCAAATAGGGTGCACATTGAAAAAAGCGGTAATGTAAAACAAATAGAAGAAAGAACAGGATATGTGTCGAAAATTACACGAGGAACGATATGAATGAAAGGCAATGTGCACGGCCATTCCACATATTATATATGGTACCTTTGATGAAAAGGACTTCTTTCCTGCTATCCACTAATCAGGACCGCTGGACATATGTAACTATTACCTGTTTCTGTTCATACACTGAGCTCACATTGTAAAATTTAGAACGATGCGAAAAAAAAATTTGAAAGTGTAATTTGCATTTATATTTTTCCAATATCGATATTACCTGCTAATTGCAGGATTATTAAAATTATTAATTATTAAAATTAGCTAACCACACAGCACAAGAAATATAGTAAGACTAGAATTCTATTATTGCAAGTGTTGAGTTAAGTACTGTATGCTAATAAAATTTTTGAATTGGTTTCATTTAGCAGAACCTTGCTAATAGCTGAATGGTAAAACACTTGTTGAATACTGATAGTTTGATTTAGGTCTAAACATAGGTGAATGGACTGACTGCATTATAGGTGTTTTGTGCAAACTCAGTTTCCCTTAGAAAGACCTTCACGATGGCATCCCTCGTATGTTTGCAATAAATAGCTCTCCTATGCTCTGCAATTTCCAAATAGTTTACACTATTTTTAGTTGAAAAGGAATAAATTATGTGTTTTGTTTTGTAAAAAAAGTATTTTCTTGAATTTAGTTTCTTAGAAGAGAGAAGGGGGAAAAAAAAAGATTATATATTTACTCTAACTGAGCCAGCCAGCCATATGTACAAACTTAATTTTGTTTCTTTTAGTTGAAGTAGAAGTATGCTGTGCATTTTGGTGAATAACAACAGTTTTACGCTTCAGTTTTACCGCAGAATATCTGTTTTGTGTTTTATTTTAGGGAAATTAAAATCTTTAATTTTCTTGCTCAAACATTCTATATATATAAAACATAGCAGTCCCATATGTCCATAATAATAAATAAATATTAGCCTGTAGAAAGCAAACCTGTTGCCCACACTTTCTTGAATATTCAGATAGATTGTGATCATATAACCCCAGGTATTCATTGAAATTTGTTGAATTTCTGTTGAAAAGCTTATTTCTAGTTCAATGCATGTTTCATGCAATTTCTAATATTCACATTTTTGAGCATGTATATTAACACACAAATATTCTTGAGAAAACATAACTGACGGAAGATGAATCTATTCATGATCAGTTCTGCATAATTTTATTTTAAAATTCATTATCATTTGTATTTTTGAGTGCAAACATAATTTTTTTTCATATTTCAAAACTTTCACCATTTACATCCTCTAAAAATAACTGCATACTGAAAAATAAAATTTAAGAATGCAGCGAATTCTGGGAAATAATCTTAATTCAATATATCGAAACCCAAATTATAAAATAAATATTTATAAAACTTATGTTTCTGTATTTTCTGTAATAATATAAAAATAACTGCATACTGAAAAATAAAATTTAAGAATGCAGTTGAATTCTGGGAAATTATCTTAATTCAATATATCAAAACCCAAATTATAAAATAAATATTTATAAAATTTATGTTTCTGTATTTTCTGTAGGTCACTGAAAATAATACTGATAGAAAATGCGGAACTACTCTTATATCAGTCCCCGGTTGGCGACAAATTTCTCGCCAAACATTTTTGGCGAGAAACTCCACGACACGCCATTACTATCTAAATTTTTTGTTTACATTTCGGACTTTAAGCCTAAAATGTCTGCAAAAACGCGGTTTTAACATGTGCAAAAACCACGTTTTTACACACAATTTACGCTATAAGTCCGAAATAAAAACAAAAAATTTACATAGTAAAAGTGTGAAGTTTCTCACCAAAAATGTTTGACGAGAAACCATGTACACAGCGATCTGTTTTAACTTTAAAAAACATCAGAGAATTGCAGAATTCGTGGCACTAAGCAGAAATCATGACATTCTCCAAACCTCGCTAAAATAAGCTAAAATAATAACAATAAATTTTAAAAAATATATACTCTAAGCATAAACACAAACCGTGAAGAAATAATTCATTAATAACACAATCATCTTAAATACAATATTCATTAAATACATTACAAAATGCATTAACATTCCCTGAAATACACGAGAAAAAAACATAGCTTCACTTACCATTCAAAATTCTTTCGGACTTATGACACGTCATATTTCGCTTCAAAAACCAGGACTCCCATAAAAAATCCAAAAATATGCTTCTATCACCATACACACAGCCGTGAACAAAAGATTCATTAACTACACCCACATCGTACCGTCTCAAACTAAACTTATCTCGAACACAATCCATAATGCGCGGCTGAAACTTCACTTCCTTCAATCTAAGACACGCCATTCCCACGCATAGACCGAAACTCCAAACGCAAAACAAAACCACGGCACCCACTCAACTTTCAACGTCAAAAGGGTTGCTATACCAAAAAATCCCGCCAAAAACCATCGCGGAATACACAATCGTGCCAAAAACCAGCACAGAACACATATCGCCACATTTGGAGACCACATATATCCTGGCAGCAACCGGGGACTTATATCAGAGTAGAGCCGAAAATGTTTAGTAAAACTATGTATTACCTCTATTTAACTATAATATTCTGAAAAAACATTTTCAATTTTCCAACTGCACCTAAAAAACTCATGTTCCATAAAACGCATCAAGAGCATTGGCCCATCAGCGGATGACCAATAAAAAGTCTCTGAATGCTGGTAATATGGCTCAGGGTTCAAATCCTTGCGAACGAGCTCGCTGCTTGTGTTTTCCCCACGTTCAACATGTATACGAGCTAGTTTCCCTCAGAAATTCCTCCAAAGACATCCCTACCCTTAGGCATATAACCTTTGAGTGCTTTGCCATACTCAAATTAAGTAAAATTAAAAAAATAAGTGTGCATCAAGAGCATCAGACTAGTGTCTCTGTTTAATTTTTTCTATATAGAGAGATAAAAAGAATTAAAGGTACAGAAACTAATACAAATCAATTCACCAAAATCCCCCCCTTTTTTCCCATTAATGCTCTTAAAATTTTTCAACACAAAAATTTCTAACAGCAAGTGTTTATTTGCTCTTAGCCCCCTCTAAGAAACAAGTAGTAAGACAGTAAAATATACTGATATTTACTTAAATTAAAAAAAAAAAAAATTCATTATGCCACAATTAATAAACTCGTGGCTTTCCTTATTGCTATACACAAAAGTGGAAAATTGCACGACAAAAACTTAGATGTCTGTGATTAAACAAGTGTTTTACTTCATGTTCAGTTAATTAGTTCAGTCATTTTCAAATAAACTAATATACTGAAAAATGAAAATACCCAAAGCTGCAAATAAAATAAGAAATTTTCTAAGTTCCCAAGATATTTTACTTTATTAAAAAAGTATGGAAAACATATCAAAAGTCATATTGTTTCAGCAAGAAAATATTCCTTCTATCCTAGGCAAGTAATATGAACAAGAGCTAAATTAAATAATTAAAGGGTATTAGAAACACAAAAATATTTTTGATATTATGGCCATATCATATTGTTCATAAAAATTTAAATATAAATATATAAACACACATATATACACACACGTAAAAATGCAGGTTTATGAACAGAAAAAAATAAATAAGCATTTATGATTCTTTTCTTTTAATGTCTTGATTTGCAGTCTTCTACAAAATTTTAATTTGGTAACATAATCTCTGACTAAAGTAAACAATTTCTGTTACAAAATGGATCACTTTTGAAATGCTAACATATACCTTTGAAAACTCCCAAATGGCAAAGTTTTGGCAGTGATTGATACTTTTACAGCTGACACAAATCAGTTCATGTGATGATTCTCCGCAAGTGTGGGGGTTTAAAAAAAACTACTTAACGCTTTTGGTGCATTCAGTGAAAAAAACGTTCCACATATTTCAAAAGCTTTGATGACAAAGCTGATGATGTTTTAGGAAACAACACAATCTATTTCTCGAAACCCTGCAAGGGTTTAATTTTTTTTCCCACAAAAATGTAAAACCTCTTTTCATGCAATGCAAAATTTTATTTTACTATTTATGAAACCTAATAAATTCGATAAATCATTTTTATCGTTCTAATTATATAAAAAATTTATTTACCTAAACAGAAAGATTAAACTGCATAAATTAAAATAAAAATGAAAATGCACTTATTCATGAGAATAAAACAGTACATTTTACTTAAATTTTACTCATATAATAGAGGGGAAAAAAAGGAACAATAATAACCTGGAACTCCCAGGCATTCGTAAAGGTGACCTAGATCGTCCAGCTTTTTTCATTAGATGTTCTTTCCTCAAAGGTGAACTTCTTGAGCTCTTGTGAGGCTTGTGGGATGGCTTTGAAGGTTTCATGTTGGTCTAAAGGAAAAATATTTTCAGTACATATGACGTTTTGTTAATAAAATAAATATTATTTTTGATAGATTGAATAAAGGAGAACAAATAATTTTCTTCTACTAAAACTAAATGTAACATAAATTAAATCACTAATATCATTAAAGTTAAATAACATAATAATAATTTTAACTGCGTTAATTAGAAGAATTTATTCTACTATAAATATGTTAAGGACTTAAAGGAAGTAGTTCTGTGATGTTTTCTTGCCATTTATTGATCAGCACAACAGTCAAATAGTCTGAGGATCTTAACTTTGACTCTAGGCAAAATTATGGTTAAGTTTTTAAAAACTTCTTGTTCAAAACTCCTCTCTCAGTATCAAACAGAGAAACAAAAAAGAACCTTCTAGATTCTGCACATTTCAATTTGAAACTAAAAATTTAAATTTTATTAGCATTTAACTTAACTGGTATTTCTCACTATATATCCTTGATACTGTTGCGCACTGGATGTTATAGTGGTTAGTGGAGACTGTCAGGTGCTCTGAAACAAAGGGTATGGGTTTAAACTCGTATATAAGGCTTGGCTGTATGTGTGCATGTCCCCCCTTTTGTTCTAGTTGATGTAATGCTAGTCTAAAACTTCTGATACATGTTGGGCAGCAGCATGATGAACTATTTGATGCATTTGGCCATTCCCAGTGAATGACTAAATTTCCAGCCATCGCGGAAATCCAAGAAAATATCCAGTCATTTGATACAAAAAAAAAAAAAAACCTGAAAATTTTCTACATGTTTTAAGGTGAAAAGTTGAATTTTTAAGTTTACTAAGCATTATCCTCGTCAATTGTAATGTCACTGTAAACGTCAACTATGAAATGCTTTGCTTATAATATTCTGACAAAAATTCACTATTTTCTGATTATCTGCAGTCTTACTGAAAAGTTGCAAAAAAGTATCCAAGAGACAAAGCAATGTGTTGCCAAAACAGCTATGTGGTTGCACAATGCAGAAGTTGAACAGAACTGAGTTTGTGCAATTCTCCAATGTTTTTTAAGAGAAAACAGATTGCTGTGTACATGAGGGAAATTACAGCAGGGGGGAGGGAAGAGAGGAGTTTTTTTTTTTTGTGAGATTGTTCTCTCCATGTGATAAACAATAGATAAGTGTTTGAAAAAGTAAGTTATTACCAATGCACTTGCATTTTTAATTTCATCAGCTGATTGTTGTTATATATAATTCTTAGTGTGCCACAAATTTGAAACTGGTTACCACCTTTTGTACATTAGCTCGGCAAAAAATTAGTCTTCAATGAGTATATGAATACTCTCCAAAGTTGCCAACAAGTTCACAACTTTTCCCAGAGGTGGTAGGAGGGGCTGTAGATAATTAGAAAGGGCCAATAGTTCTTCAACAGATATTGCTGCTATGCTGAATAAGGTCAGACAACATTCATACACTTCAGCATTCTTCGTTGAAATTGTATTCCACGTCTACATTAATTGTTATAATTAAAACATCAGCGGTAAAGTCAAGTGTTGCAGCCAATTTAAAGTAAACAAAATACAAAATTTCACAAATCTTTCTCTCTCATAAAAGATGTTAGTCCTCTAACTGAAGTTAGTAGTTCTATTCCCAATAGCACAAAATGAAGGCTTTTTCATTATTCTCACCAATATAATCAAACCAAAAACACTTTCATTTGTTCAAGTGTGGTGTCTGAAAATGTCACTGATTTTGAAGAAGATGGGAACTTTTAAGATGATTTTGTGCAAAAGTATTTTTTTTATAATGTATTTTTTCTTTGATGACACTAACATATTTGATATTCCTAGAAAATCAAATGGTTTCAAATACAAAATATCCTAGTCCTATAAGTATCAACTGAAGTGCTGTTCTGAGATCAGATCAAGTGACAGGACTCAGACAGGTGAATGAAATTCCCCGACTTTTCCAGGTGTGTTTTAAAAAAAATTGCAGTCTATCCGCGTAATAAACTTTGGCTGTGCTAAGAAGTAAATTAATTATGGTACCCCTTGAAAACACAAAAATTTGCCATTACATAAGACTTATATAAATATAATATATAATCCCAAAAGCATTACTATTATAACTATAATAGGAGTTGTTTTCTGCACTGAAGATTGAGATTAGAATCTACCCAATGTGGATTAAAAATGTCTTTTTTTGCAGACATTTTGCAGCTGAACAAAAGAAAGAAATCTATTTAATGATATTTTAAAATAAATTCAGGTATTTTATATTTATTTAGCAGCATACTTAAGCAAAAAATATGTGCATTAAATTTCGTAATTGTTATGTCATCGTACTGCTAGAATTAGTTTCAGGATTGTGCCAGAGAAATTTCCTGAAATTTGAAAGCATTATTTATTAATAATAAATAAATTTAGAGAGAAGAAGAAACATTAAATGATATGAATAACATTCAAATAACTGAATTACAATAATTAACAATAGTTTGGCGAACATAGTTATGCAGGGTTCGTACACATTTCTGTACACGGAAATTAAGTACTTTTAAGGACAATTAATGAAAAAAATTAAGGACCTATGAGCTAATGGGAGCTGAATATATTCAATTAAAAATATTGTATATGCCTGAACTTCGTTTTTATAATACCATCCTAAAAAGAAAGTAGATCCGTAAGTATAATGAATTATTATTAAATATGAATTAATTAACAAAATTCTTATAAGCTTGAAAATAAAATCAGCTTTATAAAATGTATCAAGAGCATTAAATATTTTACATTTATAATAGCGGACATATTTGAAAGAAGAGAAGTGACATTTTATTTATGTTTTGCTAACAGTTAGCTTTGTGCTGATTTTCCGTTTTTTTAATGTTTCATTTTTGTCACATACTTGCTCAGTCTAGTGGTTTAGTAAATAGCAAGTAGATTTTATGTCAAGCGGCATAGATTAAAATGAGAAGTAAGATCATAATCAGCATGATTCATAATAAAAGATCGCCCTGTCACCGCTGCTGCTTACCTAGAGAGAGACCTGTTGATTAGAACAAACCTAAAAGGTCTGATGCAGGCACGGTTGGGCAAGATTTGAAAGTTAGTTGAGCTCGGTCTGTCGCAGTTAGTGTCGTAGCTTCGTGTAGATCCAATAAGCCACTAAAGCAATAAGTTTTATGTCTCACCAGATGCAAAGGATAAGTTTTACATGAATTTTTGCATTTTTGTGTTTTATCTAGTGACCACGGTAAGGATTAATTAAAGGCAATAACTCATTTTAATATGCAGAGCTAATTTTAAAGGGTGCGCAGTTAGTAATAAATAATTAAATTAGATAGTTAGATAACCTTAGTCATTATGGATTTGCATGGCCAATATGAAAATTTATTTATTTTTTTTAACAATATTTGTTAAAAAAGCCGTATTAAAATCGCAAATACATGTAATTCATGGCATTGATTCTTAAACGATATCAGGATAATTACACATTCAAACTACAAAACATTTATGTTTTGTTTAAAACTCAACAAAATACTTATGCGTCTTTTTAATTTGAAGCCTTCCCAGACATTTTGGCTAATTTAAATCGATTTCCTTCTCTTTAAGTATCTTTTCTAACAATCAGAAAATTGTCTCAATACGCAAACAAGTGTTCTCACTAGTTTCTGCGTGCTTTATCTCCTAACTTGTCAACCTCTCTACAATATAGCTATGAGGGTTTACTTGATCTGGTAAAAGTTAAATAATCTAAAACCTCCCGACAGACACGAAGCAAATTACCGCTATGTCTGAAAGTAACTAAAATGTCAGACAAAGGTTTTAATAAGCCTCTTATTTAAAAAGAACTTAGAACATAAAGCCATGTTCTGATGCTAAAAAAATCAATTACAGCTCGTGGTGATGTAATTAAACAAGAACAGTCAAATTCAAACTAAAAATGTGGACTAGTGGTCAAAGACTATACAATTTAATTTTAATTTAAGCTGGCTCAGTAACTCTACCATATGAGCAAACAGCAATGGGAAATTATAGTAAAGGCTAAAATCCTAAACAACTGGGTAATTTACATAATAATAACTGTACATATCTTTGAAGAATAATTTTCTTTATGTATTCATTTTCTTTCTTCGATGCATTTCCTTTTCATTTTAGAATTTTGGAATTTAATTAAGGATTTCTGTTATTCTAAAAAAACTAATTGCATTTAGAATGTATAGAAGAAGCTGCTAATTTTATTTCTTTAGCAATATCAAAATTCAGAAGAAATATGAAATATACCGGGTGATCAAAAAGTCAGTATAAATTTGAAAACTTAATAAATCACAGAATAATGTAGATAGAGAGGTAAAAATTGACACACATACTTAGAATGAAAAAAAAGTTCATAAAATGTCCAATAGATGGTGCTGGGCAGCAAAACGTCAGTGACTGCGCATGAAAATCGTGTATAAAAAGAGCGGTAATGACAATCAGATGCACCAGCAGTCGCAGCATGTTGACGTTACCTGAAAAGGCACTTTTAGTGAAGCTGTATTATCAGAATGGGGAATGTGCTAGTTCAGCATTATGATCCTATCGCCATAGGAAGGGGATTCGAACGGGTAAAGGTCCGTTGACAAATGCAGGTGTGGAGAGAATGATTTCGAAGTTCGAGGCCACGGGTTGTTTACAAGATAGACCCCGTAGTGGCCGACCGAGCACAAGGTGTAATGCTGCTGAGACAGTTCAGGAAGAAATGGAGACCGTAGCGGGTTCGTCTATGCACGGGGAAGTCAGCGCTCGTGCAGTCGCACCGGCATTCCATACACTACTGTTTGGTTGGCACTTAGGTATACCCTCTGATGCTATCCTTACAAAATCCATCGGCATCATGAACTGTTACCTGGCGATTTAGTGAAGCGGATGGCATTTGCGGTGTGGGCGTTTCAAAAGATGGCGGAAGATGACGATTGGTTGAGTAACGTGTTGTGGACCGATTTCACGCTCCGAGGGTCTGTCAACACCCACAACTGCAGAATTTGGGCTACCGAAAATCCTAGAACTGTTGTGGAAACTCCATTGCATGACGAGAAAGTCACGGTATGGGTTGGATTTACCACATCTACTGTTATCAGGCCTTTTTTCTTCGAGGAAATGCGCGATTCTGGTTTTGTAACTGCTACCATGACAGGTGAGAGGTACGCCGATGTGTTACAGAATCGCACTGTCCCCAGCCTGGCTGATAAACACCAGCTGGAACGCACGATTTTTATGCAGGATGGTGCTCCACCTCATATTGCTAGACGCGTGGAAGATCTCTTGCGGGCGTCGTTTGGTGATGATCGTGTGCTCAGCCGCCACTTTCATCATGCTTGGCCTGCCAGGTCCCCAGACCTCAGTCCGTGCGATTATTGGCTTTGGGGTTACCTGAAGTCGCAAGTGTATCGTGATCAACCAACATCTCTAGGGATGCTGAAAGACAACATCCGACGCCAATGCCTCACCATAACTCCGGACATGCTATACAGTGCTGTTCACAACATTATTCCTCGACTACAGCTATTGTTGAGGAATGATGGTGAACATATTGAGCAGTTCCTGTAAAGAACATCATCTTTGCTTTGTCTTAATTTGTTATGCTAATTATTGGTTTTCTGATCAGATTATTGATTTTCTAATAAAACCCCATGTCATTCTAAGTATGTGTGTCAATTTTTACCTCTCTATCTACATTATTCCTGAAATTTGAAAGCATTATTTATTAATAATAAATAAATTTAGAGAGAAGACGAAACATTAAATGATATGAATAACATTCAAATAACTGAATTACAATAATTAACAATAGTTTGGCGAACATAGTTATGCAGGGTTCGTACACATTTCTGTACACGGAAATTAAGTACTTTTAAGGACAATTAATGAAAAAAATTAAGGACCTATGAGCTAATGGGAGCTGAATAAATTCAATTAAAAATATTGTATATGCCTGCAACTACTTAGGTTACCATAAATGAAGCAACTTATCGATACTACAAGGGGCAATCTTCAATATACTCTAACCAAATTTTTAAAGAAGCACCGAGCAACAAAATTAAAGCATGGCAATCCTTTACAATTTAGGGAAGGTATTGGGATATATATATAATTTTTCTAATTTTTTTTGTGTGTTTTTGTTTTGATTCAGGGAAGGCTTGAGAGCAGAATTTAGGACACGCAGAGAATATACTGAGCTGCAAAATGCCTAGCACCGGCTTTCGATAAGCCTTAAATGTGGCAACTTGTTTATTCAGGATTCATATAAGCCTCAAACATTTGCAGAAAATATTGTAAGTATCATAGCATAAAAAATTAAACTAATAGGTTTCATCTGCTTGTAACAGAAACAAGACAAAATTTAGCTCAATATCATGTCTTTACTTGCAAATCTCATGATACGTCTTCAATAGTGTATAGCGGATGATAGCTAAGCTTCATGATGATAACCGCAAATTTGAAGGTTTTTACATATTACAAACAAAAAGTCATGCATCATGTGTTTTGAAGTTTTGCACTATCATCAGATTTATGCTTAAGATGACATACATACTAACATTTTAAACAATCTTACTTCTTTTAAAAAGCTTCGGTTTTTTTTTTTTTTTTTTTTTTTTTAAGTATTCAGCAATTAAAACCTCTTCAAGCACACTGCAAGGTTATCCTAATCTTTGATTTTAACACATTTCTAAGCATTAAAAAAAAACTACAATACCTGATAATCATCACTGACTAAAAAAAAAATCCGCTCAATAAAATCATAATTACCTGATCATAATCACTGACAGATTTAATATCAAAAACAAAAATGGAGAGTTATTCGAAAATGAGGAATAACGAAGAATTTGGGTATTTTATGGTAAAATAGATTACGTACATCTACATTTATCAATATGCCATACTATATCTACATTTATCAATATGTGATTTTATATTTTTTCGAAAAGAAATATTGAGCGTATAACAGCGATATTTACAGCTTCTATTACATTCTATTTTATAATCAAAAAACACATATCATATTGCTTTGAAAGGCTCATACGTATTTAACAGTAAAATAATAATCTCACTTTTCAACTTTCTTCTTAAATTTCAGGGAAAAATTTCGCTATTCCACCATAACGTTGATAAGCATTAATACACCTACAAACAACATTCTGTGTTACAATCATTGCCAGATTGATCAACCGATTTTAAAATAAGCAACCATTTTTCAATGATTTTTGGAGAGAAGTGAATTCACAGAGGTACAGACCACTATTTCTCCGTTTATTATAAAAGTTTATTTTGGAATTTTAATCTGTGCAGATGGACGCTTTTGCTTTAATACAGGGTCCTGGATGACAGGGTCTTGGGAAGGTGTAGGAGGAAGAATCAAAATTGCGGTAACTGAAATGCAGTAAAAATGTGGATTGGAGTGAATAACTGAAATACATTATTGGAACAGCATGTGTGAATCACAATTATTGGAACAACATGTGTGGGAACGAAGGAACGTCTTTATGACCATTCTTTTGCCATAAATACATTAAATATGTGTATCCGGCTAATGGGAAAGGGTTTTTTTTTCGAATTAGCCCAGTAAAATTAGACAAAAGAAAAAGGGTAATCGGTGAGAAAAAATTCCTAGAATTTTGGAAATGGTCTTAAACGCTTCCTTTAGACTTGGGCTGATGTGTATAAATAGTCCCCGAAAGTGGAGGATGAGGGATTTAAAGGTCCTTTTTTTAACTCCGAAACTATCACTTCTACAGAAAAATACTCCATATACAAAATTGTAGTTGACAAAATTACCTATAAAAATGGTCTTGTGCAGGTTTACCCTAGGACGTACAGTTCCCGAGCTATGAGATTCTGAAGTTTGGATGCTAAGTGAAATTGCATATTCGATCGTTCAAAAAGTCTTCCAAACTAATTTAATTTGCATACGGTAAGCGTTTATATGTAAATAGTGTGTGTAGGAATCAAATTTAAAGTTTTACAGAGATGATAAATGGTGTGATATTGAAACAGCGAAGGGGAGCAATAGGACACAATTGGAACAATTTCTCGATAACATTAACCCGGCATTACCCACGCGACAAAAATGAACGGTAGTGCTAGCACAGGATATGTCATACCCAAGGGTGTTGTTGGGAATGGCATCACTACGCCACCCAATCAAAAGACAGAGGGAGACTGACGTCATAGGACGCCAGAGAACGAGAAGAGAACCTTTCGCGAGAACGATGACGATGTTTGCACTCTGTAGTTAGATAGTTACTTTCCTTTCATATTTCATTGTGTGTATGTGTAAATAAATCCTTTTATTAACTTTAGAGATCTCGAGTGCTCTGTTTATCTAAGATAGCTGTTAAATTCATCGGGTAGATGACATACGAATCCCCTTCTGAGCTAGCCATGAGATCAAAAGATTATTAGGCAACATTTACTGGCGCGCCAATGTGCGGCAAGATAACAGCTAAAATAAATTGAAAATGGATCTTACACAGCTGAAAACTGAACGGAAATGTCTAAGAACTTCCTTTACGTCTTGTGCAAACAAAATTGATGCAGAATTGAAATCAGATATTCAAGATTTAAAGTTACTTTCGGTTCTGGAACTGCAACTTAAAGACAAGTTTAATCGACTTGAAATTTGCCAAAAGGAAGTAATGGCAAGAATTCTTCAATCTAAAGATGCTGAAACGTTGTATGAAGAAGATTTTAGTTCATCTGAGCCCTACAGAGATAGATATTTTGAACTGTGTTCTCAGATCGAAAAGACGTTGAAAAATCCTTTACCTGCTGAATTACCTGAGAAACGCAAATTTAAACTGCCGAAGATCGAGCTAAAGAAATTCAGCGGCGAGGCCAAGGAATTTCTGACGTTTTGGAGCCAGTTTTCGAAGATCCATGAGGATCCTACGATTGCAGATGAAGATAAATTCCAGTACCTTCTGCAAGCAGTTGTTCCTGATTCCAAAGCCGCACGGGTAGCGGAGAGCTTTCCTGCAACGGCGTCGAATTATCCGAAAGCAATCGCCCAGCTTCGAGAGAGGTTTGGAAGAGAAGACTTACTTGTACAGATATACGTAAGAGATCTTCTAAGCATGGTTATGCGTAATGCAAGCAGTGGACGTGTGAAGACGGATCTTCCTACGCTCTACGATGATTTAGAAACCAAGATTAGAGCTTTAGAAAGTCTTGGGAGAACTCAAGAGAAGTATGGTGATTTCCTAACGCCTTTAGTAGAATCCTGCCTGCCCGAAGAAGTGTTAATTGCTTGGGAGAGGAGCAGAAATTTAAAAGAAGCACCTCGAGCTGATGACCGATGCCTTGAAAATTTGATGAATTTCCTGAAACAAGAAGTGAAAGGAGAAGAAATGGTTGTGTTAGCCCGTACTGGATTTAGTTCCAATCATATTTCTAAAAAAAGGGATACGCTAAATAAAAATATAGATTCCGCCACTGCAGCTGCACTAGTGAGTACATCGAATTCTGAGAGCCCAGGTAAGCGCAATTTTAACTGCCTCTTTTGCGAGAAACGGCATCCAACTAAGGAATGTTTTTCCGCTAGAAATATGACATTAGAAGCTAAGAGAAATATATTAATTAAAAAGGGTGCCTGTTTTAGATGTTTTAGATTGGGACATACTTGTAAAACATGTCGAGTAAACATTTCTTGCATGCACTGTCTTAAAAATCATCATTCTATAATGTGTCCCAATCGCCGAGAAAAAAACGCAAATGAAAAGTCTCGAAGTGACGTAACTGAAACCAGTACATTGACTAATAACTGTAGAATAGAAAATGTTTATTTAATGACTCTAACGGTTAAAATTAAATTTAAAAATATTGAGCTTAAAGTACGCACAATATTGGATACAGCTTCTCAGCATTCGTATGTCAGTAAAAAATTAGTAGAGGATTTACATTTAAAACCATTAAGGCGAATTAAATTGAAGCATGCTTTATTCGGGGGGAGAGAAACGCAAGTGCAGAATCACGATGTTTATAATTTGTTCATTTCGTCGTTAGATGAATCTTTCTCCTTTCAAATAGAAGCACTTTCAGAAAGCAAAATTTGTGGCACAGTGCCAAGAGTGAACGATAGTAAAATTCTTAATGAACTGAAAGAGAGAGGCGTCAGTTTGTCTGATTTGAGTTCTTCAGATTCTGAGATCGGCCTTCTTTTGGGGGCGAATATTACCGGCGCTTTGTTTACTAATAAATCTGTTAGATTGGCGTCAGGATTATTTTTAATTGAGACTTGTTTGGGACATGTGTTAACTGGGAATCATGAGTCATTTGGAGATAGCAGTGATGATACTATTCTGAATGTAATTTCGTTGTATGTTAGCAATTATTCGATAAAAGATTTATGGTCTTTGGAATCCATAGGAATTTCAGATCCCATAGACAATAATAAAAAGAATTTAGAATATTCCAGAGTTTTGGGAGAGTTCAAAAACAATGTGAAAATTCTTTCGGACGGTAGATATGAACTTTGTTTACCTTTTAAATCTGATATGGCCGATTTACCGACAAATAAAGATTTAACTTGGAACCGGCATAAAAGGATGTGCCAGCGAGCACAAGATAAAGCATTTTTAGAAGAATATACTGCGATTTTCCGGGAATGGGAAAAATTGAATATAATTGAAAGGGTAACTGATAATATTGATACAGGACATTTTTTGCCTCATCGGCCAGTAATTAAAGACAGTACCACTACCAAAATTAGGCCTGTCTTTGACGCGTCTGCTCGAGAAAGTGGTAAATGCTCTTTGAACGACCTTTTGTATAAGGGCCCGAACTTATTAGAAATAATTCCAGATATAATTGATAGGTTTAGAATTCATCCAATAGGATTGTCTTCCGATATTGAGAAAGCATTTCTAATGCTAAGTATAGCCCCTCAACATAGAGATTTCTTGCGGTTTTTTTATCCGTCCGAGAATGAGCAGATTGTTTACAGACATTGCAGAGTGGTATTTGGATTAAAGTCGAGCCCATTTTTATTAGCAGCTTCAATTACCCATTTATTAGATAACGCACCATCCGAATTTGAAGCTTTAGCGCAAAAACTGAAACGTTCTTTTTATGTTGATAATTGTGTTTCCGGAGTTGCGAATGTTAAGGAAGAGGAAAATTTTATTGTGAAAGCGAAAGATATTTTGTCACGGGGTTGTTTTAACTTGAGAAATTGGGAGAGTAATGTAAAATGTAAATTTATTTCTAAAAGTACTGGTGTCACTAAAGTACTAGGAATTTTGTGGGATCTTTATAAAGACACTCTTAAGTGTAATTTAAACTTTGATGTTGTGAGCGAAGATCAGAATTTGACTAAAAGAATCATTTTAGCTACAATTCAGAAAATA
Source organism: Stegodyphus mimosarum (assembly GCA_000611955.2). NCBI lineage: Eukaryota > Metazoa > Arthropoda > Arachnida > Araneae > Eresidae > Stegodyphus > Stegodyphus mimosarum. The sequence goes on from KK117360.1 coordinate 221,792, forward strand.
TTTGATCCTATAGGTTTGTTGAGTCCTGCAATCTTACCGCCTAAACTTTTATTGCAGAAAGCGTGGAATTTAAATCTAAAGTGGGATACTCCCTTACCAGACAACATTCAGATGGATTTTAAAAGATGGTTTAGAGAAATAGCCGGATTAAGAAACGTCGAAATCTCACGTTATGTTGAAATAAACGATTCCACCGAGATGCATGTTTTTGTCGATGCATGCAAAGAGGCATATGCCACCTGTATTTTTTTCAGAACGGAAACCTCTCAAGGGGTAAATATTTACTTTGTTAGAGCAAAAACCAGAGTTGCGCCTTTGAAAAAAGTAACGATCCCTAGGTTAGAGTTAATGGCTTGTTGCATTGGTGCCAGGTTAGCACATTCAGTGAAGCAGGCATTAAGCGGCCATGATATTAAAACAATATTTTGGAGCGACTCTATGATAGCTTTATACTGGTTAAAAGAATATGGTGATTGGACAGTTTTTGTCTCAAACAGAGTAAAGGAAATAAATAATCTCTTTCCAAATAATGAGTGGCGACATGTGCCAGGAAAAATTAATCCCGCGGATCTGATTTCGCGAGGGTGTTCGCCTAAGAAATTGTTAGAATCCTGCTGGTGGAATGGCCCAACATGGTTGTTACAAACACCAGACAACTGGCCTAATAGCGAGATATTGATGACTGAAACACCCGAAATAACTCTTGAAAGGAGAAAGGTTAGGCTATGTAATGTTAATTTGTCAGAAGAAAAAATCCCCTGGTATGCCTTTAAATTCTCAAATTTCCATTCGATAATTAGAATGGTTGCTTGGATTCTAAGATTTATTAATAATACAAGATCGCGTCCCGATACTAGACAGGGGGGAGAACTTTTAATGCAGGAGATTGAAAATGCTGAGATGCTGCTTATTCGATATGTTCAAGCTCTATTTTTTCCAGTTGAAAGCTCTATTCGAAACTTGGGCGTTTTCAAAGATGTGAACGGAATTATCCGAGTTAAAACTCGAATTACTGAACGCACAGATAAGCCTTTCTTCATTTCGCCGGTGCTTCTTCCTGATAAATGCAACTTTACTCAAAGACTGATTGAATATTTTCACCTAGAAAACTGTCATGCTGGAACCCAGATATTACTAAGTATATTACGTGAAAAGTACTGGATTATAACAGGGAGAAGAGTGATACGTCCGATACAACGAGTATTTCCTCTAGAAGTTCAAGATAATGAGTTGTCAAGTTCACGTCATTTAAATGATCCTCAAAACCACCAATCGCATCTAAAGTCTTCAGTTTCTAGTATGGGAAACGATTTGTCTACCTCTTATCATTCAGAAGTTTTTGGATCGTCCCAATTTCCGGATCCTATTAATGTTTCCGAGGCATGTGACAGTCCTAAGACTATAAAGACAGGGTCTGGTAGAACTGTTAAGATGCCACTTAGGCTTAACTTGACAAACTTGAATGTTTTGAGTAGCTATCCAGCAACTCAAAGGGGGGAGGATGTTGGGAATGGCATCACTACGCCACCCAATCAAAAGACAGAGGGAGACTGACGTCATAGGACGCCAGAGAACGAGAAGAGAACCTTTCGCGAGAACGATGACGATGTTTGCACTCTGTAGTTAGATAGTTACTTTCCTTTCATATTTCATTGTGTGTATGTGTAAATAAATCCTTTTATTAACTTTAGAGATCTCGAGTGCTCTGTTTATCTAAGATAGCTGTTAAATTCATCGGGTAGATGACATACGAATCCCCTTCTGAGCTAGCCATGAGATCAAAAGATTATTAGGCAACAGGTGTTTCATTATATTTCCTACCATAAAATATATACAGAAAAGATAAAAAAAAAGGAAAAAAGAATAGTACAATTGTAAAATAGTTAAATATGCTACTTACATTTAGTTTGCACATTCTCTGCGAACACATGCCATGTGTTCCATACATATATGTGTGTCACACCTTTTACAAATAAATTTAGTTTTTCTGAGTTTTCTGTTAGGGCACACAGCGCATCTTTTATATCTTACTTTGGCCTTCTTTGCAGGTGGTGCCATGTCTCCACTAGATACTAGTTTTATTTTTAAGTTTCGGGGAAGCATTGCCTGCTGGCTCCTACTTTTCTTGTATTCTTCTACAAGTTGAAATTCCAAATATTTCAGAAATGATCGCCTCGTTTGATGTTCACTTGGTGGTTTCTTAGTACACATAAAAATATTTCTCGCGTTTATTGCAACAACGTTCAACAGCGCAAAAAAAACTCCATCGGTCAATAATTAGATTTTCTAGCCGTTGAATATGTGGCAGCCCTTTCGTCAACAGCGTCGACTGCGACAATTCTTTAGATATTATATTTAGATTCTGCGACAACAGCGGCAATTCTTTAGATAAATTGTAGAAAGTTATTATTTCTGGTTTTTCTTTCTTCTGTAGTTGTGTCTATTGCATCACCATTATGTATTGTTGAAAATTAGATGAACATTCCTACTTTTTTTGGATATATATATGAACCTATAGTTGTGTCTTTTTGGAAACCAAACATGGAGGAGTAAATCTCTCTCTTCTCTGAAATAAAAAATGTTGGCGGAATTTCTCTTTTATTTTTTCTTACGGTTCCAACCACAGTCATTTTTTCTTCAGAAGTTCCTGTGAAAGTGGATAGGATGTGTACCAATTATCTACTTTCAAATTACGCCCCGAATTATAGAGAGGTTCCACCAATTTTTTCACGACACCACTTGGACTGTTATCAACTTGAAATTGTCCTTTTGGTTGTTGATCAGTATATATTTCCATATTCCAAGTTTAAAATATTCTCGAATCGACAAGGGCGAAAATTTTTATACCATATTTTGATGGTTTTTTCGGCATATATTTTCGAAATGGGCATCATCCTCTAAATGATTCGAGTTTCTCATCTATAGTAACATATTCTCCAATATTATATGATTTTTTACAGTTTTCCACAAATGTTTAAAAAAATTCTCTTATTAGAGTCAACTTATCCAAATCTTTCCCACTCTGACGAGTTCTAATATCGTCAAAGCGTAGACATCTCATCAGAAAATTAAAACGGTTTGCGAACATAGTTGTGCGAAATATTTCTATTCCGTGCTGTCTGTTGCCCAGAGATCTTTTACGCGTACATGGGATGATTTGCATTCACCACAAATATATAACAGTCCAATAAATGCTTTAATTTCAGTTTCATTTGCCTCTTTTGCATCCCTTTCTCCCGAAAATCGTTCTTTTATTGGTTGAATAAAAATATTTGTACATTCTACTAAAGTTTGCACTAGCTCAGGAGATATAAGAAGACACCAAGCTTCCATAGGAGAAATGACATCTTTTGAAGTATATGCATTTCCAGGCAGTTATTTCGCCTCTACATCTGAGTCTATTTCAGTAGATGAATCATGATTACTGTTATTTTCTTCATCATCTACTTCTTCATCGTCTTCACTTAAACTTTCTTCATCCGAAGGTACAGTATCCAATAAGTTTCTCAAATGTCGCAATTCTTCGTCGTAACTACCATAACGCACCGCACCATATCCGAAGAACAATTTGAAAGCTTGTTCGTATACTCAGAACTATAACAGAAATACTCGCGCAGGGTATAATACACCCGTTGAGGCGATATCGAAAAAATTATTTTTAGAATTCGACCCCAGGTTTCCTCTCCTTCGAGGTTATGACCTTAGAGTCAGTTGTACGAAGACTCATTCATTTTCTGGAAAAGGTTAGGTAGGAAGATAAAAAAATTCGGGGTGGCGGGTATCTCATACCCTGCACGAGTAATGCCAGGTTAAGGGAAAATTAAATGGAACCCAAAATGCACCATCAGAGAATAGTCAGAAATTAGTTGCTGATGAAAATACATGTAATTGTACATAAGTGTACATATATGTAATGCATTTTCGATTCAAGGAACTGCACTATGTGGAAAACATAAAGATTTCAAAATGGTTAGGTGTCGCTATGAAGTTCCACTTGAGCATGCACATTTTCTTAAATGCAAGTCAGACAGCCTTTTCATTCTGCACCTTTTTTAAGAAGTAAAGTTCTCGATGGCCTATTGAAAGTTCATTTACTTCAAGCGAAGTCACGGATAATGCCATTGAAGAAAATCACTATACCAAGAGCAGAGGCAGTGGTTACTACAATTAGATACATTGTTCAAATTCATGAAAAATGCTTTAAAACTGACAAACAACCTTCGTCAACCTCCTTTTGGACAGATTCTTCAATAGTTCTTACAGTGATTATACGACAACAACCTTGGCCAGTATTCGTTAACAACCGAGTGAATGAAATAAAAAAACTCGCAGCTCCCGAAAACTGGTACCATATTCCACGTAATTAGAACCCGTCTGACTTTCAATTGAGGGGATGTGGATAACAACGACTTCAGAAATCAATATGGTGGCAAGGACCACGATGGTTGAAGAATTCAAAAAAGCAGTGACCTAAGTCATTTGTGAAAATCAATGAGAATGAAGTAGAAACGGAGAAATGCCGCAGTGTCATATATGTTAAAAACTCAAAATTCCAGTCCCTTGTATCACAGTTAGCAAGCAAGCTTTCAAATACTTAAAGATGATCCGGGTATTTTTGTCAAAATCTAAAGATCTAAGAAAATACACTGCTTTGATGAAAGAACTACTGAATGCACAAAAAGTACTTTTTCGTTCTTTTCCTACCCCCTTAAAAAACAAAATGTTTTACTGAGGAAGAAACGCAAAAGAATCTGAAAAATCTTCATGTTCAAGGAGATGATTAAGGAATTTTACTGCTGAAGTACAGACGAACAAATGCAGGTAAAACTCAACGTTTCAGTTTTTCAATAATTTTCACTTCTAAATATATCGTAGTAAGAAGAAGAAGGGCTATTGAACAAGAACATGTTAAGAACAAATACGCTGAGATAGCCACTCACTCAACTATTCTACGTGAAAGATTTCGGATTTTAAAGGGGAAAAGAAACCATACGCTGTGTAATCAGTGATGGTATTTGTTTATAAAGTACACTTTTAAATTTTAGTATTTTGGCAACACTGATATTTTCTTTGATGATAAAAAAATGAGTTAAAAATGTGTCTGACATTAGAGAGATTATTATGGTTTTGGAGAATGTAGTAAGGCTTATTGTGATTAATCTTATTAAATCAAGTTCTCTTTTTATACATTACTATAATGTATTTTTATAAGAAGTAGATAATTAATTTAGAAGTCAAAAAACAAAAATCAGCATTATATTTGGAAATTTTCCAGGACTAGTTTCGATGGTCTTAGCGGACTATCTGCCTCAGCTGCCAAAGTGCAAATGAACAAGATAAGATAAGAATGCCTGAACAGGAGTTAAGCTACTGACGCCATCTATTGATGAAACAAGAAAACTAAAACATAATTTCCTTAAAGGCTGAAGGTACAGATGGATTGGAATTAGGGTCGTTAATTAAAACAGAAAGATTTTTTTTGAATGTGAAATGGCTCTAGAAAATCTAATTCACCAACGGAAGATGCCTTCCGTCCTTAAGGAAATTATATTTTAGTTTTTTTTCATCAATAGATGGCGCTGGTAGCTTAACTCTAGTCTTATGAAAATTTGTAAACATAACTGTCACATTTGTTTACAAATAACTCAGCTCCCATGAACGCCCTCTGGCGGAAAAAGACAAAACGTAGTTAGTTGAACGTGTGACGCGTCTAATAGAAGTCGAATCGATAGACGGTCTCCGTATATATTTGAAACGTAATGCTTATAATGCTTGTAACCTGTAAATATTATGTAAATATCTTTCACGCGTCAATTAAAATTTCTGAAAAATTTCCTAGTAGTGTTCTGCAGTGATTAGAATTTCAGCTTAGACTAACGGAAATAAGAAGGAAGCAAGCAGTTCCAGGGCAGCCTTTTAGAAGGTAAGTGATTTTTCACTTATCTATTTATTGATCTAAAATTTTAATACCGAAAAGTTGATAAATTTTAACAATAACGCTGATTTTTATTGTTTGACTTATTGTTTAAATTAACCTTTGTTCGGTTACTTTCACCAACGTTTGGTAGCAGAATGTGGTTGCCCCCTGTGCTGATGAACTTTCATACAGAATATTTATGTTATGTGCGCTTAACAACATCGCTAATTTCTCTGAGATAAATTTTAATTATATTATAATTAGTGAATATAAATTAAAAAAATATGGGAAATAATATGATAAATTTGACTCACATAAAAAATTAACTCATGATAATTACCTTATATGGGCAAATAGAATCGAAAGAGGGTTAAGTAATTTGAAAATATGGAGACATGTGATAGAAATGCGAATGAAAAGAACGCAAAGAAGTTATGGGAGAAAATAAAAAATGAAATGACGGCAAGAACACAAGATATTCAAATCAAATTGTAGAATAGAATTAGCTCAAATGAATATGAGTCCAAACGAATCTATAGATGATTACATGAATAGAGCTGTAATTTTGAAAAGTAAAAGTATTCAAGTGGGGGATGATGTAAGAAATAAAGAATTAATTTACTTCATATCAGAAAGAATTAGAAAGGAATTTGAATTTGATGTTAAAATCATTAGAAACAATAAAAAAAAGTATATAGCTTCAATAGGCGTAGCTATATCCTCTTCAAACGACATAGCTAAATATAGACAAGCTTTAAAAGAAACTGAAGAAAAAAATAAACAAGGATGAAAAGAAATAGAAGTAGGTTCTAAGGCAAAAGAAAACTGGATAAAATCGAAATATGAAAGAAAATGCTTTAATTGTGGAAAATTAGGACATTTAATAAAAGAATGTCGTATTAATAATAACATAAAATGCTTTTGCTGTGGAAAATTCGACCACCAATCAACTGAATGTAAAAAAAACCCCAGAATATCAAAAGCAGAGAAATTTAACAAATAAAATTTATAGAGTGTCAAGTAAGGAATGAGAATGTGAATTAGCTACGTGCTTATGTGAAGTATTTAAGAAAATAAAAACAACTTCATGAGAAATGATGAAAATAGTGAAATAGATGAACCGGATAATACAAAAATTAATAGATTATTGATTCAGGAGCCAGATCTCACATGACAACTAGTGAAGAAATATTTACAAATTTTAAAGATGAAGAACAACAAATAATGACAGCTAAAAAAGGCGCCATGATCAAATCATTTGGTATTGGTAACACTAAAATTCAAACTGATAGAAATAAGAATATCTTGAAAATAGAAAATGTCCTTCAAGTACCGAAATTAAGTAAAAATCTACTGCCCGTATCAAAAATTGTAGATCATGATTTAAAAGTAATTTTCATCAAAACTAAAGCAGAAGGGATCAATAAACATGAAAACATTCTATATATAGCTAACAAAAACAGAACTAAATTTGAAGGAAATATAATTGAAGAATCCAAAATTATTAATATTAATGATGTACTATGGCATCACAGGCTAGGTCACATAAATTATCAAAGGCTGATAGAAATGAAAAAAACTCATTGGTCTGTACGGATTTTTATTTATTTGAAATGACCAGTTAAATTTAAGTTTGTGTTCTTTCCTATAAGCGTTCATTCCCCTAATTGTCAATGCCAGAATATTTAAATTTCGTAGCTCGCGTAAAGTAATGGAAATTCTACCATTATTATAAAAAAAGAAAAGGTTTAAATGGAGATGAAAAGGTGGTAGAAAAGGTTTAACCCTTTAACTGCTTAAGACGTCTTTAAACGTTTTCGGGGATCGCTCTAAAAATGCTTAAGACGCGTATACACGGAACTGAAATTTCTCGAAAAATGATTAAGACGTGTATACAAGGAGGCAAGGTATCCCGATAAATGCTTAAGACGTGTTGAGACGCTACGCGAGGTCTTCTTTTCCCCTGCGTTTTTGCAGGCGGCTGTCATTTGTACAAAGCTCTTAATAGTGTGTGAAATCTGTTTGAATAGCGCACTTTACGGAAGAGCCCTCTGAGTAAAGGTTTATTGTCAGACAGTAAGTGTATATTATTCTGCAAGGTTTTTGAATGATGGCAAATCGTTTTACAACTGTGTGCCTTCTGGTACATTGTAGTAATGAAAGCCCAATCCTCAGTCGCTGATTACATCCCAAAATCCTTAGTAAAACTAGGAAAAAGTCTGAAATGTAATGAAATATGCATTTTTAATGAGTCATATAATATATAATTGACTGTTTGATCTTCGTATTAAAGTTAATTTAGTTTCTGATTCAGTTAATTCAGTTTCTGATTTCTCAACAACAAGAAAAAGATAAATAATGTCAAAATTAACTTTTTGTTTGCCTTCGTTTTTCAAGAGGAGTTTTTAATGGTATTTTCTTTCTACTTTATCAAAAGACAACACTTTTTGTAGCATGCCTGAGTTTTGGAATTTGTAATTGTGACTGATTGTTTTACTATAAACGCGAACTTACATGTAAAAAATTCTTCGAGGCAGAAATTAAAATATTCAACTTAAGAAATTATAATAAATCGAGTAAATGAATATGCCGAAAAATTCATGAAGATCAATAGCTTTGCTTAAATAATTTATTAAAATTTGGAATGCAACTGAAATTTTAAAATCTGCATCGTGTGAAATTCTCCGCCGTGTCTTGGAACTCTTTTAGAAAGAAATCTATAAGTCATTTATTCTTATATTTAATGTAATATAAGAGATATGAAAAAATAAGTGCTTGGAAGTGTTAGGTGGTGGGTGGTGGGAAATTCTCTGCAGTGTCTTGGAACTCTTTTAGAAAGAAATCTATAAGTCTTTTATTCTTATATTTAATGGAATATAAGAGAATTGAAAAAATAAGTGCGTGGAAGTGTTAGATTATTTTGCGCACAAAATATTACTGTTGAAAAGATGTTTTATTATCAGAAAATAAATTATTTTCTCTCCAAATGTCAGTGCTGATAGCGAACTGAGAGCGATAAATTGAATGAAAGTTTTTCTTTTGAGAACTTAATTAGTACATTAATTCCTTATTACCTAATAACTGTATCTACGCAATTATTTTGTAAAGTCCTTTGATACAAATGGTAATAAACGCCACCAGAGGTTGGCTAAGTGCGAGTGGTTAAGTCGTTGAAAACTGGTTGTTTGAGCCGGATTCTAATCCCATAGGCTGTGTATGGTTTTTCTTCAAGTGTAACATGGATGCGAGTGAGTTTCCTTTACGAAATCCTTCGCGAAGGCATACTTATGAGGTATTTTCTTCCTCCTTTCTACATGCCTTTGTGGTGTCACGGTAGCACACTCGGCGCGTTTTTGAGAGGTCCAGGTTTGAGAACCGGTGAAGGCATTGCTCAGTTTTCACGTCTCTTGTCTCAAAAATCCTAATGACTCTACAGTGGCGCCCGAACTAAAAGGTGGTGGATGATGATTCTTTACCACCAGAATTTGGCGACTGGGTCCCCTAATCCCTAGTGGCCCTTTGAATGAGGGAGTATATAAGGTATTTTCTTGCTTTTTTCTGCATGCCTTCGTGGTTTCACGGTAGCATACTCTGCGTTCAATTTCGAGTCTCAGCGAGGGTATTGTCCCTTTTTCGCGCCTCCTGTCTCAAAATCCTAATGACTCTACGTACTTACTCTTGGAAGGTAGTCTTGTATACGTCGAAATAATTAAAGCGAAGCTATGAGAAGGATTTTAGTTAATGTATGTACTTAACTGCTTTCACTAAGAGGAAAATCAATCCCAAACCATCCGAGTAATTTTCCGTATTCATGGACAATTTGTTTTTTTATATATTTTACTAAAAAAGAAGTTTCTCGTATTAGCGGGATAAAAGACATTGAATAGTGTATAAAGTAATCCCTGTTTTCTCAGTTATTTGGGAAAGACGGACCATTTTTCAATGGATGAAGAAGTAATTAATTTATAGTCATCATATAGATGAATGTTGAATGACGCCCGAAAATTTTCACAGTGAGCTAAACATAACTGAATTATTAATGAAAAACTTTACCTAACAGCAAAGATATATAAGCACGTATTTACACAAAATGCACGATTAAGAATAAAAAATGCAAGTAAAGTGACGATTCTAAAATTAATTTTCCAGAAATAAAGGAAAGTGAGCCCACCTGCAGACAAATGGATACACCGCTGGGCACCAGTAATTTAGTCCGGATCGAATTTCAAGACTGACTGCACGGCATTTTCATTGTTTTTCCTCGTATAGAACATGAACCAGTTTAAATCCTTGAAGTTCTTCATAAAATCCCCTCTTTCTTCAGGCAAATATCTCTCACCTTCTTTGCCACAATTAGTTAAAACTGAGGATTGAGTTAGCATATATTTTACTTGCAAATTATTTGTTCACGTTTGTTATTGTTATTGTACATCAAAGGAGATGCATTTTTTTTAACTTAACGATTAAAATCCTGTATTAGAAAAGCAAAATTTGTAGACATTAATGTGCTTCAAAAAATTGAGTAAAAAATCTAAAAGCTGGTGAGAGTTGCCACTCCGTGAAATGTAATATCTTTCATTTATCTTCCATGCACACGCAGAAAGAACAGCTTCTTAGAGCGTTGTCATTCAATAAAAGCATCAGCTCTTTAATTAATTTTTCACATTTAATCAAGTTACTATTGATTAAACAATGGAGCGATTTAAAGTTAATAAAAGCACTTCTTATAATATAAATCTTAGTTTAACTTTTTAGACAATGTCGGTATAAATTAAAATTATGCATAGCTCATAACTTTAACAGCTTCGTTGTAATTTATAAAAGATAGATGTTGTCACTGCATGAA
>KK117361.1:7893-37499 GCA_000611955.2 Stegodyphus mimosarum
ATACATTTCCATAAATTTTGAACTATGCTTGACTACATTTTAAAATTGCCTTTCTATTTAACGCACTTTACTCTAAAATACACAATTAAAATTACAAACACAATTTTTTCCTCTCTTTTGGTTAAAAGTAATTATAAAAATATGAATGAAAAATTTAGCTATAGTGATAATTTAACGTTTTCACGACAAGATCGTCTGCAGGAATTAATCGCAAAAAATCAAAAGAGAAGATCACAATTAGCAGTCAGAAATACTCATTATTTCTCAGAAATAATAATCTTTCTTATTTAAAGGTAAATGGTGATAATAACGCTATTAACAATTAAAAAAAATCAAGAGAAATAGTGCGGTCCTCACATGCGAAATTTTTGGCCAAATTCCATTTACAAAGCCTAAACCCTCTAAAATAAGCAAAATATTTAAACGCTACATTTGATCCTTTCTGCTATGTTAAGAAAAAGAATTTAAATAATTTTGCAACTTATCATACCTAATGGTGTTGAGCATACCAGTAGTTCACGAAACAAGAACTTTATCACGAGTATTCTGCACTCATTAGCGAATTTCTTCAGTAGGCCATTCGACTGAGATCTCTGATGTCTAAGATAACGATGAAAGCATTCTAAAAGATTCGCACACATTTTATATGAAAGAATAGTATTTAATTTAGATACAGAAAAATAAAACGAATAAGACGGGGAAAAATAATCGACAATATGTCGGAAAGTGAAAACATAAAGAACGGAAATAAGGATGCTGGTACTTTATAAATTACATCACTTTAAAACAACTGTTTCGTGAATTAACATTGAAAATAGCTTCAAATGCTTGCCTTTTTTCAATATTCACCGATATCTGAGAGAGGACTTCTTAATCATTTTCTCTCACTGTATTATTATTTTACAAAAGTATAATCTTGTCCCATAAATTTATTCTCTTCTATCTTTTCAAATAAAATTAATATAAAATGAAAAATGCTTATTTCCCGGAAACTCAGCACGCACATGCAATAAAACCAAACAACTTAAATGAGTACACCGGGTTCAGATAAATTTAACAGCAAGAGAGTAATCGGTCAACACTAAAGTTAGATTGCAATAAATATACTTAAAATACTTTGCCATTTTTGGTGGAATGGAGCTAAAGACTTATTCGCTTATAAAATTTTTAAATCTATGCACATTTTCCTTTACTTTATCCAAATTCACTATCTTTCTCACTCTCACTCTCTCTATTTTTTTAATGGAAAACGAAAGCATTATTGAAAGTAAAATATTCTATTAATTTATTATCGAATAGTTTAGCAGTTCTTTATCAAAAAAGTAGTAGTCCCAAACCATTCATTAATCGCCAAAGGAGGAGAAGGAAAAAAAAAAAAAAAACGCGCGTAGTTAGCTACGCGTATTTCTGAAGACTTCGCATCTAGAAAAGAGACAGAGTATTACGCACGTGAAATGGGCTCGGCTTCTGGAACAAAAGACAAATCCCACAACAACGCCCGAATCATTAAAACGGAATAAAACCTTATTCCCTTATTAGCTAAAAACGGAAAGGTGGGAAAGGAGCCACTTGGCGACGAACTCGCTTGGCAACCCTTTACTTAGATCCGGGTTCGCGGTTTCCGGAGAACTTGAAAGCGTCAGAGGGAAACTATGATACGGGGCACCGGCCGCTCTCGATGGCGGCGGCCACTTAATGATCACGGTTATCGGTGAGTGGGGCAATCACGCCCTATCGTAGGAAAGGGATTTGCTGTTCGCAGATTAGGACGGCCGCTCGATTTCCTCACATGTCCAGAGACAGGAAGGAAAAAAAAAAAATGTTAGAAACTGAAGACTATAAGGTGATTCAAATAAGGCACCAATAACACTTGCTACAGAAAAGAAAACAAATAATTTATTCGTGTCTCATGCACATGTCCATTGCAGGAGGCTGAATGGCTTACAAAATCATTAGACAAAATATATAAATTAAATAGAAGAAAATCAATTTCTGTTTAAAAGTATAGTAAGTAATTCATCCTTTACCCATAAATTTCATAAACAGAAAACAAAAGAATAAATAATTTTCAAAAAGGAGATTTCCCCCTTCCGCCCCCAGTTGTCGGGCATTTAGCTGATTTAAGCTTGGCTACTACTACGGCCGGACGTAGTGGCCATTTTATTATGGAAGCACCTAATAGGTGAACCACCGTTACCTCCTATGATGGGAAGGGCAATCACAGACATGCCTTCTTCAGGATTCGAGCCCGGGCTCTTCGGTATAGCGGTAGGCTTCCTTAACCACCATACCATCCGTTCGGCACAAACAGGAGAAATTATGCTTGTCAGTCTAGTCCTTGTTCATGTAACTGAATACGAATATTGCTCTTTACAGTTGAATTTCACGACTTGCTATATGATTATTATGCCATTTGTTATTCACTGATTCATTAATTTCACATTCATTGATATCCAACCGCAGGTTTGATTATACATTCAGTTTCAGTTTCTGAAAATATTTCTACAACATTCACGCTTTTTAGTTCTTGCTTCATAAAAAATCATATTAAAAAACCCACCCCGAAGATATCCCTTCCCTTAGGCAGACAGCTATTGAATACTTTGCCAATCCAATACATATAAATTTATTTATTTTCTTTTAAGGTCATATACAGTAGATTTCCAATTAACCGACTCTCCGCACTGTCCGAAGGAAACCTTGTAATAGTCGTACACTGTTTTCTCTAATTAAAACAAACTTATGTATTTCGTTACCTAAGGCAGTAAAGTTTAATGCGCTCTCTGCATACAATATGCAAACTGCAAAAAATTCCATGGTTTGACACTCCTCCTAGTTGTTCATCTCAGGACAAGTACGTACTCATTCTTGTCGCGGCTTTCATCCAGGAAAGCGTAAATATCGTACCCGGCGTGCAGCTACTACTTCACAGAAGTCACATTGCACATGACGATTGCTGCTACACTGCAGTAAAGAAACGCAAACGCGTTATAAAATGGGTGTATATGGAAGGGGGATTTAATGGAGAGTTCTAAGAAAGTTCTGCCAATAAAATGAATTAAAAGTGTTTGTTTTTGTTACACTGTAACTTGAATGAGACACACTACTCTGCAAATGCATGGACTGTATGCATTTACTGTGTAATAAATGATACACCAAAAAAATAATTGCAGATGTATACGTTCTTTGCGGATGTATATGCGATATAAATAATTGCGGATGTATATGCAACATTGAATTTCCTACGCATAAAAAGTTGTTTAAAGGTTGCTATCTTATAACTCGGAGAAATATTTTACATCCATGATGTTCAATATGGAATGGCTGTGGGCGTTCATTTGACCTGGGTTTTCCGTTACGCGAAGCGGCATCAGTCTACATTAACTCAGATAATCGAATTTTTAATTATACAACTTACAATCACAGTGTTTTATGTGCTAATATATAAACAATTTTCACTGCATTACAGAAAAACGACCATCTGTTACGTAACTGCCATAAAACGTGGTTGTTATCATTCAACGATAGTAGTTAAATTGGTCATTTCAATATTATTAATAGTTTTGAAGATGGGAACAAATATCAATCAAAATAATGATAATTAATTCTGCAGTCCTGTTCAGACAATTTCAAAGACAGCTTTCACAGAGCTCACAAACTAATGAATTAAAATGCATTTACACAGTTACTATTTTCAGAAAAGTAAATTACGCACAAAATTACTTAGAAGGCTTTCATTAATAAATAATAATAATAATTAAAAAAATCTTATATGGACATCACATGACTTCCTTGAATAGCCTATTCAAATTACACCTTTTTTATTGCACTTCATTTAAACTCATTTCCTCGAATTATTCTAAGTTAGTTAACCGACTCCTCAAAGCAAGTTGAAAATGACATTTAAAAAAAAAAAAAAACATTTAATTTTTCTCTTACAAGAATCAAAATTCTTTAATTTCATTTTTTCAGAACGAGAGTAAAACTTTCCCAAATATAAATATAGGAACCGGAAGACTCTGCATTTAAAGTTAGACTTAGTTACTTACTGAAAATTAATTTTTTTTAATTTACATTCCCAAAACATAAATAATTTCGTCATTTAAAACACTTCTATAATTGGAAGTATATGATTACGATCAACGATTGCGAAAATGAAGAAAGGATGAGTACTTTTATGCCGGGTAAGAGGGTGACTTTATATATATATACACGTTGGGTACTGCCGATTGCAATAAAAATGGGAGGTGCACAACTAGAAGCTAAAGCAGTCCCATATACAAAATTCCAGCTGCAACGTTCTAGAACTAATCGTTTTTGACGTATTTACATGTGAGGAAACGTTCGATATCTTCCGTCTTAACATACGGAAAAAAGATACCTACCTATGCAAGAGGTAGTGTTCCTCTACGGGGTCGATGGGTGCGTAGGCGTATGTGCTGCAACATGGAACTCTCAATCCTTAAAGGTACACTTGATCCTATTGTTCCTCCGTATGCTACTGCAACTAGCGACACCTTTATTTTGCAAGCATAAAATGTCCGCCCTCACACTGCTCAACATGTGCGCCAATTTCTTGGCGGGGGGTTGTCCAAATGGAATCGCTAGCACGCTTTCCCGGCCTTACTTCCATTGACCATGTGTGGGACGCTCTCGGGAGACGTATTTCTGGCCTTCAAATCCCCCCTAGACTTGTAGAGACATTAGGTTATTTAGTCGCAGGAGACATGAAAAATATGCAAGGCCTTCGCCGGGAATCGAACCACGGACCTCTGAAATACCGGCTCAGTGTGTTGACCATTACACCACGAAGGCACGCTAAGAATGTGGGAGATATACCTTATATACTCCCCTTTTTAAAGGGCGACTAGGGTTTTAGGGGACCTAGTCGCCAAATCCTGGGTGTGGAGAGTCATCATCCACAACCCTTTTAGTTCAGGCGCCAGTGTAGAGACATTAGGTTATTTAGTCGCAGGAGACATGAAAAATATGCAAGGCCTTCGCCGGGAATCGAACCACGGACCTCTGAAATACCGGCTCAGTGTGCTGACCATTACACCACGAAGGCACGCTAAGAATGTGGGAGATATACCTTATAGACTCACTACTGAAAACGTTTTTTGTAGTTAATTTGCATGCCTGAATTTAGAGATTTTATATTCCTCTTCATATCACAAAACGTAAACATTCCGCATCATATTTTCTTGTGTTTTTAAGATACAAGTGGTATAATAAATATAATCATCAGTTTTGTTCAATTTGCTTGCATACTTTGCGTTATCATTAGTTTTCCACTTGTTGCTTAACTTTTGGCACGTTGTTAAGTCATATCCCTTAAGACAGAGCGTAAGGGATTAATAACCTGATTTCGATATACTTCAAAAAATTAATTAAATTTTTTAAAAAGCCTCTTTTTACTAGAAATGGTGAACATAATAACAACAGATATAGTAGAGATTGCGGTATAAGTGGAAAACTTTTAAATTTATTTTCACTTTATATCTATTTTATGCGAGTTTTTTTGTTACTTAAAATTTATGAATTAAATCCAATTTGTGATATTTTATATCCCTTTAAAATTTCAGTGATATGTAAATGAAACATGACTTGCCTTCGCTTGTTGTTGCGCGGGCTGGGCCCAACACTACCTTATGTCTAAATATTAATTTCGCTAGTTGGGTCAAGGCCTCACCCTTTAATTATGTAGAGTCATTAAGTTTGTACACGAACCCTGGACCTCACGAACACTCGTCGAGTATGCTTCGAATTACACCACGAAGCATGCAGACAGGAGGAACAGATATATACTCCGCCTTTTAAAGGGTGACTGGGGATTTGGGGATTCAATAGTCATATCCTGGCAGTGACAAATTAGCGCCCACCACCACTTGTATTAGTCATTAGGTTTTTTTTGAAAGAAGGAGAGAAGAAAAACGTGCAGTGCTCTCGCCGGGACTCGAACCCTGGACCTCTCGAATACACGTCGATTAACCTTCCAATTACACCCGAAGGCATGCGAAAAGGAGGGAGAAAATACCTTATAATTAAATAAAATAAATTCAAAGCGCTCAAATGTTTACGCATTAATTAACCCATAAATTAAATTAATTCAATAGGATATTAGATTTTTAGATATGGAATTCCACTCTAAGTTGTTAGTGAAATTAGCGACAAAATTAGAATCACAAAAACATCGATTTTTTATCTTTATTTTTTCTAATTTTCATTGTTTTTAAGAACTGTAATTTAGTTATCCTACTTAACATAGCCAGAACATACACTTTTAAAGATGCATCATCTTAAGCACAAAGACCTTCCAAGTTTCAACTCTTAAGAGCTTACCTGTGTATCACATTGTATCATAGCAACAGAATGTAAAACAAAAGGATTTCTAAGCTATTCATTGCTCTGATTGCGGTGTTGGATTCGGAGAATACGAATTAATTTTGAAGCTGTATAAAATGTATTTCTACATATAACTTGTTTTAAATATTACACGCTTACTTATACTTATCGTGCCCACCAACAGCCGAACGCTGATGGACGCTGGTAGTTCGGTCCAGAGTTTGAATGCCCGCGAATGGGCTGGCTGCATGGGCGTTTTCGTGGCTTACCTCATATGTAAAGTGTACACAAGCCAATTTTCCTTAGAACGTCCTTCACGAAGGCATCACTCTCCTTAGGCAGATGCTTTGCCATAATTAAATAAAACAAATCAAACAATACTTATCGCACATGCAGTAAAACACACAAGAATTATTTCATAGATAAATAGTAGCATTAACATTAAAAGCGCATGTTACTAAAAGGAATGACTCTAATCTGCAATTTCCTTAACATCCACACATTTAAAACTTATTCTCGTGTTTTATGATCTCATGATAACACGTAATACTTCTCAAAGACATAAAAATAATAATAATAAAAAAAAAACTAAACGGTATCGGCACATCCTTCAGGTATGTAGGCGTCTTCAACCTGACATGGAAAAATGTTAAATACCAATACTGCTACCAAAGTGCAGCAGATAACCTGCCGATTAGACCGATTACACAACCGTGTCGTAAATTATATCAACGCCTTAACGCATTAGAGCGCAACCAGATTATAAGTGTGCGAAGACATGGATCTTTTACTCGCCATATCATGGACTGCAATAAATCGAAGATTAAACGTGTTGGTAACAGTCGTTTCGTGTGAGAACATAATAGCAGATGTAGAGGAACATATGAATCATCACGCTCGGCGGTGGCTGTTTCGAATATAAGCTTTACTGTGTCAATCATTCGACGAAATACAGCTGAAATCATGATGTTCTTATTGAGACCCGAACAATTGGCACAAATTCTCTAAAGTGGAGATTTAGAAAGGTAAAGTGAAAAGTTAAAATCGATAACTTTTAACGATATACCAGACACTATCGTTCTTTAGTTTATTAATATTGAAAAGCTCTACTTGAAATTAAAATACTCCGAACTTATCCAGAAAAAGAAATGAAGGCATGTGTATTTTTTTCCGGGAAAAATTCTTCGAAAATACCAAATAATTACTCTTTATTACTAAACATATATTTAAATTCTCAAATAATTCAATTTTTAGCTTTCTTTCAATGTATTTTTCTGCTCAATACTGAACTAAAAAAAGATTACCCTTACAGGAAACCCTTACAATTATTCAGAGGGGAAAAATAATAATAACTCTTTTGCCGGAAAGATTTCAACATACACAGGAGATCAAACTCTTCAATTATTTCTGTTATTCCAATTATTTTTGTCCAGGCATCAAATATACGAATCCTTGGTTGGCTAACAACTTTGAATTTTCGTTTTCTATACGTCATTGCTAAGTAATGGTTAAAAATAGAGATGGTCGATATTTATTCGCTACATATCAATGAGTAATATCACGTTCGTTGAGTCTTTTCCGAAAGTTTTCTTGTGGATCATTATATTTGAAATTAAATACATACAATTAGAAATGGCTTATAGTTACAGAAACATACTGAACGAAAAAATTATGCGACTAAGTGAGTGGAGGTAACTCAAGATCTCGTCACTGAAACAAATCATGATTCTTTGCCACTTTGTTTCCAGTTCTAGGCAACCAATAATAATGATAATAATGACTACCAAAATTAAGCTTATTAAAATCCATATATGGGGTAGACTGTTGAAATAGTCAAGACGATACAATGCCAGAATTCTTCAATGCAGTCTTCAAGAACAAATACAGTGTCACAGCTGCATGCTTGAGTACTAAGGGTGAACTATTTATACCTGCATATTTTAACTAAGACTAATAATAAAAGAAATAAATTATATTCATAAAAACTTAAGAAGGATATCCGTACACCTGAAATTAGTTTCTTCAAACTATATCAAAATAGTAAATAAATAAAATAAACTTCAAACTTTTATAATATGAATAAAAAGATGAAAGCAAAATATCCGGTCCAGTAACACTTTATACATAATTTATACTACACTATGTGGTCAGTAACGACTGGACAACCACACAAATATGTTTATCTGAACCTTAAACAGTGCCAGCACAATACAGATACACTATTCTCCGCATCAGTCTCTGCCCTTCGAGAAAGATTTTGTGTTAAGTTTTTAAATACTTCCAGATATTTTGCTTTGTTCTTCTTAAAGTAAGAACAGCCACCTGTTGGCTCGTGGGCAACAGCTCTGGCTCGTAACCGGTGTTCAGCTGCCCAAGGAAGCTCAAAAGGCCTAAAAATGGGTCATTTCGCCGTCAGTCAAGTTCGTTCACTCCCATTTCCTTAATAACTCGGTTATCATCTTTGCCTCGAAACTCGACGTGTTACTGACCTAAAAGTTTGTTTATTTTTTAATATGGCAAATTAAACGAGGGCTGTCAGCATGAGGAAAGGAATGCTTTCGTGGAGGGCTTTCAAGGGATAAAGGTTAGTATTTATGTTACACACGAGAAAAAACATGAAAACACACTTGCTCCTCGCTAGGAACTACAGCTGGATCTTAATTAAAAAACAGTGTTTGTCCCTTTTTTAACTACTCGGCTAGTGTTAAGTCATCACGTGAAAAGAGAAATCGCCCTGTTAAAAATAATTTCTGCTCAGCAGAAGCAACGAAATTATCAGAACTATTTCATAGGCCTCGGTATTCAAAATTCAGACGGTCGGAGAAAGGCAACATGAGCGTACCATTTGTGGCTATAAAAACATCAGCTAATTTTTAACGCTAAGCCACAAATCGATTTTTTTTTAATAAATCGGTATGTGCTACCAACGTACCCACGTGTATATATACCCACGTTACACATGGGGAAAATAATGGAAACTCCCATGCAGCCAGCTCCTTCGCCGATACTTGAACCCCGAACCAAACTACCAGTGTTCAGTGGCTTTTACGGCTCGGCCGCTGGTGCGCCATTTAATTAATATTGTATTTGTTTGTACCTTATTTAAGGTCGTAATGGATTTCCTTACGTTCCATCTTATATCCTAACCTGAACACATGCAACAATCGAAACAAAAATTTAAAGAAACAATAGTAACCAGGTTTAAGGTAATAAATCGGTATTACTTTCTATTAATGGGAGAAGGAGAGCTTCTGTTACAGTATTCAAGAGCTATTTGCGGTTTTAGTAAAACAGAAATGTGTACATAGGAATGATTTGCAAAAAAAAAAAAAAAATTCTACATCGAAATGAAAATTTATTATTGGCTTTAATTTTGCTTTTAAACAGAAAATGTGATTTTCTTTCGAGTAAAGCTGCCATCTTTTCTCCATAAAGAATTCATACATATATTGCTATAAATCTAATTAAAATCTTACAAAACTTCTGAAGAAATCATCTTAATAAACAATAGAAAACAGGAGTAATTAAAACTAAAATTTAGCAACAGCATTTAAAATAGTCACATAAATAATTGATATTTTTTCCCAAATTCTGACTGAACTGTAAAACAACACACCTTTTTACCGCAGAAAAGCAAACAGCTAGTGTTGCCACTTAATGAACTTTTTCAAATTTAATAAATATGTAATTGCTCAACAAACTGACCAATACAACAGCAATAAAGGCATTTCTTAATAATTCATTGTGCATTACCGCAGCGGAGAGTTCGTAAACCCATAATAGGTCGCCGGTCACCTTCCATCTAATTTTATTTTAATAATCTATTATATTATCTACTGCATCGAATCACACCAATGATCATCAGTCCGGCTTTCATCACTGATAAATAGTCTTCATGGTCACCTCCTACTTAATTTTATTTTAATAATGTATCTAACTGATGTAATTTTAAATACATCTAGTTTATCACACGCTTAAACAATAATTTCTACAATTATATGTAACATGATTTTAATTAAGAAAGAATGTTTCTAGCGTCAGATACTACTTCATACAAATTCTTTTTTTCCTTCCCTTTTTACTTCCTTGTACTAAGTAAAGAAAATACTGTACTCACCATAAGTAAGTTCAAAAGAAATATCCATTTTGACGATTTTTTTTTTTTTTTTGAAGTCCGTACGTATGGACAGAATAAAGAGTTTTTTTTAGTCCAAAGGGGTTTGAATCCCGAAGGACTATTACTTTCGTTTTGGCATTTTGCGTAGTTTCACTTTTCAATTTACTGCTTATTTTATTTTATTTATTTATTTATTTATTTTTTTGACGTAGCTTTCTCTTCAAAAATCGTCTGCGTTGCACGGGAAAATAAAAAGGAATTTTAATTACAATTCTAAATAAATAGCCAAATAAATGTGAAATTCGTAACAATATTCTCTAAAACTTTAACGAATTTTTCATCAACAAACTCAAAGATTTCAAAGCCAGCAACACCAACGTTGTACAGAAAAACATTTTTATCTCCAGCGCGTGAGAGTGCGTACCGAAATTTTTAAAGATATGCTCAATTTAAAATTATTTTGCGATATTGCTGTTGAACTGAATTTTATGGTTTAAGTGCGAAGAACATGGTATTTAATAAATAAAGGTAACACACAAAATGTTAAATAAACGCCCCTTTGGACGTAATTAAAATCTGAAAACTTTCAGATTTTTTTTTTTTTTTTTACAAAAATTTTAAAATGGTTTAAAGTGGATTCAAAAGGAATCTTTTCGCGACCAATTGTACGTACGTATGTATGTATGTCTCTCGCATAATTCTAAAATGATTAGCCGTAGGAAGTTGAAATTTTATATATGGGATTGCTATAATATCTAGCTGTGTATCTTCTTTTTTATTGCAATCAGCAATACCAAACATATATATATATATATATATAGCCATCTCTATATTTGGCTTAAAAGTCCATACCCGGCCTTTATTTTCGCAATCGTTGGTCGTACTCATATACTCCTAGTTACAGAATTGTTTTAAATGCCGAAAATGTTTCGGCAATGTGAATGTTTCAGCGATGTCAAACTAAAAAAAAGAAAAAGTAATACTAATTTTCGACAAATAACGAAACCTAACTACATCTATAATAAAAGTTTATACACGTAGTTAGTCTAATAATAAATATCTAATAATATTTTGTATCAGTTTATTGTTGTAAATATCTAACAATAGTTAATATTAGTTTATTGTTGTTGTAAAAAGAATATTTAATAGGTTGTACACAGAAGTCATGTGCTGTACACATCAGAGTTTTTGAATTAAACACTTCGAATTATATCAACTTACATAGCCTTCGCTACGTTTTTTTTTTTTTTTTTCAGTTTATAACAGTACAAGCAGCGTAAAAAATTGAAGTCTAGAGATAAGGAATACATATATATTTCTTCCTATTTGTTTAACTTTTTATTATTTTTTAATAATGTATCAACCAGATTATAATTTATAATAAAACATCTCATCGATAATTTTGACGTTAGAAACGTGAAACCTTTTTGTCCGTCACGTTATGTTTCCAAATCGCTTTCCACTTATATCATTCTCACGGCCTGAGAAACTGCGAATTCTAAAAGCTGTTCTCATTCCACACTGCATAAAGTATTTATTTTCAGAATATAGGTATACACACTTTTTAGCAAACTGATTTGGAAAAAACAAACATAAGTATCTCTTTAATAATATTATTAATGTCTGTACCTTGAGTACAATTAACGAAAGACAATTGTAACGCCAGATTTCACCTTATCGTTCCACTTTTAAGTATCGGAACTTTATTCGGCCCTAAAAATGAATTCCGTTTGATTATTATTTTTAAATATTTTCATCTTTTCATCCAATTTCAGATGACCCCCTTCCCCTCTGATCAATAAATATGTGACAGAAAATATTACATATCATCTAACAAACTGCATAATAATAATAATTAAATAATAATACCAGGAACTGATGGCTACCATAAATTGCGATCATGACGTTTTCAGTATAATAGTAATAATGATACATGGAAGATCCCGCACAAAAACGTCGCATCATTTTCTAGCTCATTTCACGCGACGAATTATTTCGAAAATAAATTGTACGTATTAAATACAATAAATCTTTGCTAATCCTAATAAATTCTGGTTAAAAAACATTCGGGTTAGGCGACAATCAGGTTTCATGAAGCAACAGACTGAAATTTAACTATTTTACAAAAATTAGATATCTTTCAAATGGGAAAACTGATGTAGGTCGTTCTAATATTCCAGGTAAATATTTCATGTACTACTCTCCAGAATTCAGAAATAAATAAAGATCAGAGCTATATGTCGACTCAGAAATTAGGAGACACCAATAGAAGAATCAGAAGTTGAAGCTTGCATGGAAAATAACAGTACGCACTCAAGACACTTTCTAGCTTACCAGTGGCCAAGCGCTAAAGCCTCTGAGCACTGTTTGTTCGACTCAGGTTCAAAACCCGATACACAGGCTGGCTGTATGGGCGTTTTCGTGGGTTTCCCCTTGTGCAACATGGATACGAGCCAGTTTCTCTACGAAAGCATCCCTCCCCAGATAGCCCTCGCGTCCTTTGCTGTAATCAACCAACTTAGGAATTATCTAAATAGATAGTCCTTCACGTTCTTTAACTCTGATATCCTTGAATGCTAAATCATTCATAATATGCCGGCAATTTTTTATCGTTTCACCAAGGCACATAATTATTTACTCTCTCATGACATTTTTTAAGTAACTACAACGCTTCTTTTTATTTACAGATCCTAATAGAATTATCCGATTCTTTATCCACGAAAGATTTTACCTCATACTACTACCTTTCTTCCTATTCAACTACTAAAAGCTAATTTCTCTTATGTAATTTATGTCTATCTTTCACGTTTCGTGTTCTAAATCGTCAGTTACCATGCGTAGAGATATCTAAGATTAAAATGTTAAAATACCCATGTCCCTTCCCTTGTTACTTTTCAGCGGAATCTTAAAATCACAAGGAAATAGAATTGAAAATAGCAAATGTGTAGTTCCACTTTCCCAAAGTCAACATAGCCACTTAGCCCGGCCAAAGTTAAGCACTTGTAATCATTTACTAAAGATTCCTTTTTAACGGTCTTTCATACAAAGACCTAGATGAGGCTAACTTGATATTCTATGACTTCACATATTTCCCAACGTTCTTCTTCCCCGTGAAATCATTATCTTAATCCATTATATATTTAAAAGCAACCATTACCTCATTAAGAGAACTGCGCTCGTGCTTCTTTTTCAGACGAAAGACTTCTAGGAGCACAATTCGGGAGGACGACTACGTTATTCAAAATTTGATGGCTCTAGGTACCGTCGTTTTTTCATAATGCGAGAGACATGGATATTATCTTCATTATTTAATTTCTTTAAAAATAATGCAGGGCAATAATATTTGATGGCAACAATCTGAAAAGTGTTTACTCCGTTTATAGTGAACCGACGCAAAATCACATACCGAGACTAATAGCCCCTTTTGGGCTCAAAACTATTTGCTAAATATTCGCCCGATTTCCTGCAGCTGACCAAAGAAATCCTATTTTAAGCAGCAGATTTATTGCTTGTTTCTTTGATTATGGCAAAGCACACCAGGGTATCTGATTAAGGGAAGGGATGCCTTTAGGAGGACTTTCTAAGTCAAAATAGCTTGTATCTAAAATTCACATAGAAAAACCACCGAAAAAACCCACGCAGTCATCCTGTTTGCCATTATTTGAAATCGAGTTGAATGATGAATTATAAATGTTATCGGTCTTATGCGTCCGGCCACTGTTGGCCGCAGCTGATTTATTATGTGAAGTTTATCTCAAATATTTTCACAATGAAATATAATAAATACATTTTAATTTCATACTAAAGTAGAATATAAGCGGCGATTAAAAGGCGCAATATCTGGAGTGTTTATAGGGTTACAAGATTAAAAAAATAAGAATCCAGGATCATGCATGTTTGAAAGGGGGCGGAAGAAGATGGCGCTATGAACCCGCTCGAATCAAGTAAAAAATTGTTTCTTATTGATGTATGCAAAGTAGATGCATAATAAATGTATTTTTTATTGATGCAAGAATATATTTTATAATCTACTTCTGAACTCCCAATAAAACAAATTTATTGATCTAATTATTTGTCTCTATTTTATACTCAAAACCGTTTCTGCGGATGCTCATGTCCAGCACACTATGAAAAATTAACGCTGGTGATTAAAAAGTCTCATATGTACACTGAGTACTTTTTTATTTTTAATTCAACTTGCGTTTTTCATGTCTCGAAAAGCATAGGACTTAGGATACAAATTAAATTTACATACAGCATTGTTGTAAAATAAGTGTTTTAACACAAAATCGGAATTTTTCTGAAATGGCATACCGATTTTTTTTTTCTTTTTTTCCCGTATATCGACCTTACGCCTCAAATTATGAAAAAGTGTCAAGTTTGCTATAAGTCACTCGGTTAGTTTTTCGAAAATTAGGTCTCAAAATTTTTGTTCCTCAATGTTAATTCAATTTGGAATATATTTATTAAAATCCCTTCTTTTTATTACTTGATTCCTTCTTATAGAATTCGAAATTCAGGTTCAACTTAAATAAAATTCAGACATTTTTTATCATTTATTTTTAAAATATGTATATTAAAATTATTTTTTATAAATTTTTCAACAATAATTTCAATTTTTTTAAATTATAACCTATAAAACTTTTGCATGATCTTAAAGTAGATGCATTTCTAGTCATACCTGCCTAAAATTAATACTGGCGCGTTTTGAAACTTGGCATATTTGTTATTAGCGATAATATGTTATTAGCAAATCTACAGTTATTCTGAACATTCATTTTCAGAATTAACTTTTATTGAGGATCGTTCATTGGGAATTTTCATTTTTATTAATAATGCTTACTACATATTTATTAATAATAAATGAAAAATTATTTTTTTAAATCCATAAAGAATGTTAAATACACTCTTAGACAAAAAAAAAAAAAAAAAAACGCACCACGATAACTGGACACAAATATATATGCATACAGATTTCGACGGAAAATGCAAGATTCTTCACATTATTGTTTCTTCACATTTTGGGTGCTAATTAATGAACGTTTGTCGCTACAGCGCATCTGATCTGCGCAACTGGTAGGAGGATATTTAAGAGGAGAAATTACGATTTCGGGTCATGAATTCTTCACGAATTTCATTCCGTGTACTCTGATAGACAGTAACTATGCCTCGCATACAGATGCGCGAACGATATGCGCAAATGTCAGAATTTGAGAGAGGTCGTGTAGTTGGGCTCAGAAGGCGGTTGGCCTTATCGGAGAATAGCTCGACATTTGAGCAGGAGCGATGCCACTATTAGACGATGTTGGCAGGAATGGGTGGACCATGGCCGCACATAGCGTCAAGAAGGAAGCGGTAGGCCTAGAGAAACGACAGAACGTGAAGACCGAGCAATCGTCAGAGCGGCAGTCACAGACCCAGATGTATCACTATGATCGATTGTACGTGCAAGTAGTGCTTTAGTGACCGCAAGGACCATTCACAGACGGCTTACAGAAAGGGGGCTGAGGTCATGGCGCCCCTTGCGCCGACTACCATTGAAATCTGTACAACGTCAAGCCCGTTTGCAGGGGTGTCGGGCTCAGTCACACTGGAATGTCATTGACTGGAGTAGAATAGTCTTCAGTAATGAGTCCCGCTTTGAACTGAGCCCCGATGACCAGCGAAGGCGAGTCTGGAGACTCCCCGGACAGCGGTGTGATACCAACTTGACTGTCTTCCGGCATACAGGCCGACAACCAGAAGTGATGGTCTGGGGTGCCATTTCATTTCATAGTAGGACCCCTTTGGTTGTCATTCGTCGCAACCTTACAGCACAGCGGTACGTCGACGAAGTTCTAAGGCTGGTCCGTTGTGTTGCCCTCCATGTCACGCCACCCTCGGCTTACATTTCAGCACGATAATGCCCGCCCCCACACTGCACATGTTTTTACTGCTTGCCTTAGTGCTTGCCGAACATTACCTTGGCCAGCAAGGTCGCCGGATGTCTCTCCTATTAAGCACCTTTTGAGCATTATGGGCAAGGCCCACCAACCAGCTCAGGATGTTGACGATCTAACGCGCCAGTTGGACAGAACTTGGCACGATATCCCTCAGGAGGACATCCGAAACAATCGATGCCAAGGTGAATAACTGCTTGCATAAGGGCCAGAAGTGGACGAACGCGTTACTGACTTTTTCACTTTGTGAAGCTGTATCACTTCAATAAATCATCCAATTTTTCTCACACTGTAATCATTTGTTTTTCTGTACATGTACATCACTTCTACCGATTTTCGTCCTATTCGGATAACTACTTCTTGACAATATACAGAATATTTAAAACATCGGCTAGCAAGAATATAATAATTTTCAAACAGAGCTGGTTAAAAATACTAACAGCAAGACGAGCTTGTTAGAAGCTCCCTCCGTTAAAGATTCAAAACTATTAGCTTAAATACACACAAAGCTAAAAAAGTCACAGAAAACAAGTTGTTTTAAAAGTGAGTATGGTAGATAGCGAATAAAATGGGGAGGATGAATGCGGATACATCTGCAGAATGTCTCAAAAAAAAATCATCTACGCATTAAGGTTTGAGGCAATAAGCCATTAAGAAGAAAAAGTTAAGGTAATAAGAAAATAAAATAATTTATTTATTTTCATTTATTTATTTGCATAAAATTTATTCTTTGTTTTTATGCTACGCTACTTGATTTCCGCGATTTAAAAAATGAAAAATTTAAACTTACAAATGAATACATTACTTGAAATATGGATAACATTTCAAGAAACTAAAAAGTAGAATGATAATATTGTGTATATCATTAGCACAGTGATAAAACCGTGGAAAATTGCTCGTATACGTATTATACTAATTAAAACGTATAACTTTCTCATTTATATATTTTTTCTGAACGGTCCACGGGAAGACGTATTAACTGTGATTTTAAAGTATTTTCTCTTTTAATGCAGAGTGCAATTTTCAAAGGCATCATGACGAATAGTGGGTAACAAAGTAATGCTAATCACATAAATAAAAACAAATTAAAAAAAGTTTATATGAATAAACGTATTTAAAATATACAGTGCGAATGAATAAACAGAAATTTTTAAAATAACTGTTTGAAGAACTATAATTCAACGACGCAATTCAAATAATTAAAATGAAATTTTAATACGGAAGAAAAAGTCTTAATATAACAACTGTGATTAAAAAATATAATATGAAGTAAAAATATAAGCAAGAAAGAAAAAACGATAACTTCTTTCCGCTCGCGCAGAATGAAAGGGTAATTGAAATAGATTGCCGTAAACTGAGAAGTTTGTCAAGTGAATTATTCCTCGCACAAAGTAAAAAAAAAGCGCCAAGATAAATTTCCGAATTCCTTATTAAATTTCATAACAAAATTTGGCTTTCTGGGATAATTTGAGTCATAGAATCGAAATATGAAAACAAAACTGACATCATTTTAGAAAAAGTCCAATTCTGTGTCAAAATACGTATGTCGGAACAACGCTGTATACAAATCATATATATCCTATCTCGCGCTTTGTGGACATGGAAAATGTAAATTAAATTTCGTCAATCAGCCCAGTAGAACGGGCCCACCAGCGGCTGAGCGGTAAAAGCCGCTAACTACGGAAGTTTGGTCCGGCGAACGAGTTGGCTGCATGATACGAGACAGTTTCCCTTAAAAAGACCTCCACGGGGCATTCCTCCCTTTCCGTGCATTGACTAAGGGAGGAACACGCAATAAGTAAAAAAAAGCCCCTCTACAGCAGGAGCTACAGAATTCCCCCCCCCCTTTTTTATGGCCAAATGTGAGTTATAAAAGTTTGTATCGACAGATGGTATACTGGAAATTATACAGCACTGATAAGAAATATTTAAGATACTAAAATGTAAATTGTACACTTCTTTGCAGCATTTCTATTCCGAAGATGATGTGGATGGTTAGAATTTTTCTTGTTCCACTCTTGAGTATTTTTCATCAGCTAATACTTTTCTTAGAAATTCTTTGTTGAATTTTGTATGTTCATATATATCACTACATGAATATTTGGAATTCAAGTTTAAAATTTCCACTATTATTGACACCTATAACAGACCTCTTTATGAATATCAAATACTGAAACACAGTTGAAAAAATCTTTTCTACTGGAGTTCACGCATTTAGCAACGAAACTGATTAACTAGATTGACAGTTACTCTCATTTAAAAATTCCAGACGTCTGGCAATCCTAAGTATGAAGTTTAATATTGCTGGCATTTGGTAGCCACACCTGATGCTAAATAAGCTGGTAAAATAAAGATTTGATATTGTTATGGTTTAATTCTTCTATTAGTCTGATAAATTTGGCTCAGTATAAATTATAAATATTGTCTTCGTTATAAATATTGTTATTAATGGTCAATAATCTAAACTCGCAACGAGATTCAAATCGACACAGACACCCAGAATAGCAAATATTCAATATTTTTATAATATATATAATATTTTTGAGCTAATTCAATGTACTCACAACTTTTTTCTTACTGTCTTTTACCCAAAACTTGCACGGAAGTTAGAACAACAAATAATATTAAATCTTCTAAATGTTTTTCCAAAAGCCTGTTCCTAAATTTTATGGCGAAAACGAACAGTAGTTCGATACGTTATATTTTAACACGGCTTCGTCCAGTCACTAACTTTAAAGAAATGCTTTTAGAGTTTTTGTCAACTGTTTGACACAGACAGTTGGAATATATACCTCTTTGTTAATTTCCCTTTCCTAAAATATCGCGTTCAGATTATTCCATGACATTTAAATTTCTCATACACAGTAACACATTTTAACCTGCTGACTAACTAAAGAGATTTAGCCGAAGCTAACACAAATTCTAAACTAGTTGGCCTGTAATACACTTGCTTCCAAAAGTTAAGCACGAAGATGAAAAATGCAAAAAAAAAAAAAAAATAAAAAAATACTCCTTTGATTGACACAAAATTCGGCAAGAAAGTAGCATACATATTTATGCATAAAACAAAATCAATAATTATATGCAGAAATGAAAACAATATTAAATTTTTTGTAAGTTATCAGGTAATGACATACTGGAGACTTACACAGAATTATGTATAAACTGAAAATAAGCAGCACAAAATGAAAAAAAAGGCCATTAATAGGATATGTGATACCCCCTCACCTGTATACAAAGTTTACACCTTGTGACCATGCTTTCAATTAGGTGGTCAACAACCGCAGAATTAAGCAATCGCCATTCTTCTTGTAGAGCAGTATCCAGCACAATAAGAGTGGCTGGAGGTGGGAAACGTGAAGATACAGCACGGCCGAGAGCATCCCAAAGATTTTCAATAGGACTAAGGTACGGCGAATATGCTGGCCACGCCATAAGCGCAATCCCTTCACTCTCCAGGTAGTCATCGACGATGTCAGCTCTATGGGGACGTGCGTTATCGTCCATTAAAACAATAGCAGGGCCAACTGCTGCAGCGTACAATTTCACAATGGGTTCTAGGACTTCATCTCGATACCGGCTAGCCGTCAAAGAACCCCGTTTAAAGATGTGCAGGTCGGTGCGATATCCTAATGAAATCCCTGCTCATACCATAATGCATCCGCCTCGGAATGCGTGATGTTCGGTGATGTTTTGGGACTGCTTGCGTGTTCGTTGTTCACGCCATATCCTTATACGCTTGTCATCTGGCTCCAGAGCAAATCTTGACTCATCAGTAAACATAACATTGCCCCAGTCAGACACACTCCAATTGACATGTTCTCGGCACCACTGTAATCTTGCCCCTCTTGATTGGACGGATAGAGGAACACAAACTCGAGGTACCCGGGCGTACAGTTCACTCATATGTAATCTTCGGCGTACAGTAGCTGCAGATATCGTCTTACCAATGGACGCTGTAATCATAAATGTCACACGTGTGGAGGTCGCTTTGCGATTCCGCTTGGCTACAATAGCAATATATCGATTTTCGGCGGGGGTTGTAACCCTTCAGCGACCGGCTACGAGCCTTCGGACAACTAAATATCTGTGTGCTTTGGAATTGGTTCCATAAACGTGAAATTACAGAATGATGATCGCCGAAGAAAAGAGCAACATCTGTGATCCACTGTCCTGCTTCAATGCGCCCCACAGCATGCCAGCGCTCAGAAGCTTCCATTCGTCTTCTGGAAGACGAATGGAGACGGAGAGACGGAGCCAAAAGGCAAACACGCGTTATTAGGAATCCTAATTCTCTCTCTCTCTCGAAGTCCATGGAACTTTGACTTAAATACCACTCTGCTTCTCATTTGCATTTAACGCGATTCTAAAAACTCCTTCTGGTAAGGAATTGTAAGCTGAAGCTAGAAGAGACAGGAAAGGTGCTTTAACATAAAATAACTGTTATAAAATTAGGATACACCTTACAACTTTTGTCCACATAAACATGCGCACTGAAAATTACATGGAACGTTAGCGAGGTGCAGCAGCCCAATTTGCAAACATACCTGAATGGCCTACAGCGCCTTATTTTCTAGCAAAATAACACAGGTGTACAAAAGCTGTTTCCAGACATTACTTGCAAACACACTCAAGTACACGATCAGCAAGATCGTCGGATTTATTTCCAAAATTTTAGCAAATATGTCTGAAACTAAACTTCTGTTAAATGCATTACACTACAGACTGAGTATCCATTAATGTCAGGGTACAGAAAGGATCTGATTTCGAATTTTGAAACATTTATATGTATGCAAGGAGATATCTTGAGCAAGGGCTAAATCTTAACAAGAAATCCATTTACATTGTGAAAAGCGCAAATGAGCAATTTGAATTAGCTGCAACTCGGAAACCAGAGGTTTATTTATTTAACATTTATTGTCGCGTCGGGCACATGTGACCAACTCTTCACTGAACATTTCTACTCCACTGTTTAAAAAACATTTCTACTACACTGTTTGTAGTAATTTTTAATTTTTTTTAAGAGAGAAAGGCACTACATAATTAAATAATTATTAGAGCACTTTAAATCCATTCTGGGGGTGCACAAGGTGCAACACACTTCGGCCATTTATAATTAATGTAAAATGGCGGACATCCTT
This sequence comes from Stegodyphus mimosarum, assembly GCA_000611955.2. Taxonomy (NCBI): domain Eukaryota; kingdom Metazoa; phylum Arthropoda; class Arachnida; order Araneae; family Eresidae; genus Stegodyphus; species Stegodyphus mimosarum. The sequence continues at coordinate 29,436 of KK117361.1, forward strand.
ACACAGTAAAATAAATCTTTATATCTTAAACTAATTATAATATATCAAATGGCTTTGTCCCATCAGGAAATTACTAACTCGCAATTTAATAAATAAATGAATGTTTACCTGATAGGTCTGGTTCTGAATCGCCGGCGTTGTCTTGAATCATCAGCTTCAATCCTTTAGACACGAACACTTTATTGACGATATTTACAAACACTTGAAGATTTATACGAATAACTGCATGATTATAATATTATTAATAACAGCTATCTTTACAATAGAACATTAGCTGCTCAACGATGAAAGTCTCAAAGTCTCAATAAAATACCATTTAGGTAGAATCCTTTCATCTCTCTGCCAACTGTCTGCAACAGCGATGGTGTCGTAGCTGTCTGTCACAGCGCCACCTCTAATGGCGCCATCGGAGATTTCCCATCAGTCATCGGAGTTTCCACATCCTCCGGCCCAGAAAGACAAGATTGTCTTTTATCTTCAGAATCAAGTTCCAAGGGATACAGATGTTGTACAGCTCTTTTTAAGAACGTCCCATTGTGTAATCTCACAGTGCAAGCTCGGATGCTGCCATCACGGCCTGTATGTGTCTCGGTTACTAAGCCACATTTCCATAACAGTCTTGGTTGGTTATCATCATGGATCAATACAAAGGTGTTTTTGCTGATCTGCTGGGGCAAATTGCTCGTAGCACATTTATGAGCAGATTTCAAATCCATTAAATATAGCAGTTTCCATTTCTTCCAAAAATTGTTCAACAAGTTCAATCTATATTTATATCTCTTTTCCAGGTCTGACTTCGTAGAAGAGATTGCAAATATCTTTTCAGGTGGTAAAGCGGTTATTCTTTTTCCAATTAGAAAATGTCCTGGACATAATGGACTCGGCTCATTTGTTTCACTATAAACATAAGTCATCGGTCGGGAGTTGATGATGGCTTCCACTTCAGTTAAAGTTGTTTCAAGTTCTTGGTACTGTAAACAAGCTCTCCAAAGGATCTTTTTGAGACAGGTCTTAATAGATCGGACAAGCCTCTCCCAGAAACCTCCCCACCAAGCTGCTCTCTCGACTATAAATTTCCACTGGATCCTGTTTTCACTAAAAAAATCCTGGACATCTTTATCCTTTATTAAGTTAAACATTCTTTGAATGTCTTTATCTGTTCTTTTGAATGTTTTAGCGTTGTCCGAGTAAATAATTTTACAAATTCCACGTCTTGAAATAAATCTTCTTAACGCTAGCATAAATTCTGCAGCAGATAAGTCATTCACAAGTTCAAGGTGCACAGCTCGTATTACGGCACAAGTAAACAATGCAACATACACCTTTTTCTCATTTTTTGTATATAGTGGTCCTAGAAAGTCTATGCCGCAAACTTCAAATGGTAAAGCTTCTCTGATTCTGTCTGGAGGTAGAGGAGACACATTTTGAGAGTAAGGCTTTGCTCTCAAACGTTGACAAATGAAACAGTTCTGCAAAATACTTTTCACCCTTTGTCTTCCTCTGAGAATCCACATTTTTTCTCTAAGCTGAGCAAGGGTTTCAGCAATTCCAGCATGAGCCAGTTTCTCATGAGCATATTTGATCTGCAAGTCCGAAAAATGATTCGAATTAGGCAAAATAATAGGATGAACTTCTGCAAAGGTCAAATTTGAGTTCTGAAGTCTTCCGCCTATTCTCATTATTCCATCTTCATCCAAAAATGGATTAAAATTCGCAATCCTAGATTTACTAGAAATTAGTTTCTTTTTCTGCAAGCATTCTATTTCTTCTGGAAAATGAGCATCTTGAGTTCTTTTAATCCAATATTTCTCAGATAATAGTATTTCTTCTGCTTCAAGTGGTTTCAAATTTTTTGTAGAAGTTTTCGTATTGTTAATAAATCTAAAAATCCAGGCTGTTATTCGTAATAATCTGGATAATTTGCTATATTTCTCTATGTCCAAAAGGTCTTGCTTCAAATTTACTACACAGCTGGCTTGGACCGTTTCATCTTTCTTCAATGAGGATCTTCTCTCTTCTTCTACAGCATCAATTTCATATGTTTTATCTTCTTCTGGCCAAGTAGTTTCCTCTTGTCTCAGCCATTTTGGACCCTGCAGCCAATCTCCACCTTTAAATAACAATTCTGAAGTTTTTCCTCTTGTTTGTAAATCTGCAGGATTATCAACACCAGGACAATGTGACCATTGATCTACATTTGTTTTCTCTTGAATTTCACGAACTCTATTTTGAACAAATGGCTTCCATGAATAGGCATTTCCTCTAATCCAATGTAAAACCACCTTGGAGTCTGTCCAAAATCGTACACTGATGTCTAAGTTCTTGAATACATTATTCACCACGTAGTTACTCAGTCTTGTTCCAATAACTGCAGCTAGGAGTTCTAAACGTGGTAAAGTTACTCTTTTCAAGGGTGCTACTCGAACTTTAGCAATGACAAAGTTTGTGAACACTTGCTGATTATTTGTTTGGTATCTAACGTAAATTACAGATCCAAACGCCTTTCCACTAGCATCAGTGAAACAATGAAGTTGAATATTGTATATCTGAAGTTTAGAATTATCTCTAAATAAATGTCTAGGCAACTTAAAATGTTCCAAGGTTTCAATCCGCCTACACCAATTAATCCATTTTTTATTAAGTTCTTTATTTAATTTATCATCCCAGTTTAAGCCAGTCTTCCAAATTTCTTGCATAAGAATTCTTCCTATCACTGTGAATGGATTCAAATAGCCTAATGGATCATAAATACGACTTATTAACTGTAACGCTTCCCTTTTAGTTATGCATTCATTTGTTTTCCGATTTTGATTTAAAATACCTTGAAATTCTACCCTTAAATTATCCTCCTTTGTATTCCATTTATATCCTAAGACTTTAGATTCTATAGGGCTTCGATATTCAGGATTCTCATTTGAGTTGAAATGATTTTGAAGATCAATAGAATTTGTCGACCATTTCCGCATATTAAAACTAGCCTCGTTTAAAATTTCTTTTACTCCTGCATAAATTTCTAATCCTTCGTTTACGTTATCTACTCCAGCTATTAAATCATCGACGTACAAACAATCGTTTAAAACATTAAATATTTCTGGAAATTCTGTTTTATATTTATTAATGTGGTATTTAATTGTTGCAGATAACAAGAAAGGGCTTGGTTTTGCACCAAAGAGTACTCTAGTCATTCTCAAAATTTTCAGATTAAAATCCTGGTTTGAAACTGGAAGATCATTAATCCATAAAAATCTAACAGCGTCCCTATCTTCCCGATTAAGGCTAATTTGAAGAAAGGCTTGTTCTATATCGCCACTGAAAGCTATCTTATTTAATCTAAAACGAAGTAAAATCATTAACAAATCGGGATTTAAATTTGGCCCAGAATGCAAACAATCGTTCAAAGAGATAGAATCATTCAAATGAGATGACGCATCAAAAACAACTCGAAATTTTGTGGTAGTCTTATCTTCACGTATTACTGCTTGATGTGGCATGTAATATAATTTAGAACCCGCCTCCGTATCTATTGTTTCAGCTATTCCCATTTCGAGATAATTATCTAGCACCTGTTTATATTTCTGGTAAGTCTCGGGTGCCCCTTTAAATTTACGCGTTAAACTATTTAGCCTTTTAAACGCCAAACCATAATTATCCTTCAATTCATCAGTTCTATCATTCCACGGTAAGCGCACTTCATATCTATTTCCAACAAGTTGAATTGTTTCATTAAAATTCTTTAAAATTTTATTTTCAATATCATTTTGTTCTTTTTCCTGAGTGATACCCATTGACTCTAAATCCCAAAAGTTTTTTAAAACAGTGTTAATTTCTTTATCTTTTTCGAAATTTTCTTGATTTGTAACACATTTCAAAACGTTAATAAATGACTGCTGAGCTATCATTTCATTTGGTTTATTAACCCCATTTACAGTCCATCCAAACATTGTTTCCGACGCAACAAGTGAGTCTGACAGTCTACGTGTTTTTCCCGAAACCATTTTCCAATAATAATCGCTCCCAATTAAGAGAGACAATTTATAATAATGTGAATTTCCATATGTCCTATCCGCGAGTTGTAATTTATTTTCATGAAAATAACGCTTTACTTCCTGACTGGGAATCCCAATTAAACCCTCACTTATTTTTTCTGCTTCTAAAACTTCGATCGAAATGCTGTTATGTCTCGTCTGCGGATTTCTCAAAACAATTTTATATCGTCTGCGCTTTTCACTCTTCGATGTATTAGAACCAAAGGAATGAATCGTAATATTCTCTTCTCCCACGCATTTCAACTTCAATTTCTTTGCAACGCTACTGACTACGAAAGAGCGCTGTGATCCAAGGTCAAACAGCACTCGAATGACTAATTTATTACTTTCACCCAGAGCTAAAACACTTGCGGTTTGCAGATATATTTCCTTACCCAAGTTCTTATTTTGTATAGATGATACTACAGTTTCTGAATTAGAAATGTCACTTTTATTCTCACTAGTTTCACAAATAGCGGTATGATGTTTTCGCGAACATAATTTGCATCTACTTTTAAATTTACAGTCTTTTACTATATGGTTTTTCTTTAAACAATTCCAACACCTGCCTTCTTTTTTTAAAATATCTTTTCTTTCGTTAACAGGTTTCGAACATTTTTCTATTTCGTGATTTTCTTTACAAAATAAACACTTTTGACTATCAATACTGGTGTTTAATAAGGCGGCAGTTGGCGTTTTATTTTTCTTAAAACCCCCTTTAAATGAATTATCTCTATCGCGTTCCTTTTCTCTAACAAATGTTTTATTATTATAAATTTCGTCCGATTCCCCTTTTCGAAACGATAAAGTTTTTTCTCTCGTTACTACCTCCTCTTTTAAATAGTTTAACAATTTACCAACATCCCAAGATTCGGTTTCGTCTTTATAATCCCTATTATAATTTAACATTATAGAATCCGGAATTAGTCTAGTTATTATGGGAAATAATAAATTGCCATAACTTTCCAGTTCAATACCCAAAGATTTTAAACTGCGAATTTGGATTTCACAAGTGTCGTACAGATGACGCAGATCTCTGAGATTCGAAACATTTCGCACAGGAGATAAATTTAAAAACTTGTTTATATGGGATCGGATCAAAAGTTCTTTTCTACCAAATCTATCTTCTAAAATTGTAACGGCAGTATCATAATTCTGTTCCGAAATTGACAGTCCCTGTATAGCAATTTGAGCCGTATCTTTCAGTAAACTCTTTAGATACGTGAATTTCTGAATTTTGTTTAAGCTTTCGCTTTCGTGAATCGCTGATTTAAACTGACTCCAGAATTCTTGCCAGTTTTCCGAATTGCCATCAAATTTTTCGATGTTTATTTTTGGCAATTTAACAGGAATTCTGTTTTCTGGTGTAGCGTGTATAGTTGCATTTGAGGATCTCCGCTGATTCAATTCTCCGTGATGTGAATATTCTCGTGGTTCAGTATTAGTACTATCCTTTGTTTTTAGCAAATCTCTTATGAAGCAATTTATTTTTGTTTGAATTGAAATTATATTCTCCCGATATTCTTGATTAGCTTCAACTTCTTCTTCTAATTTCCCTAAATCAGTTATTTCGTTTTCTATTTTTTCGTCAAGTACTGTAAGTTTTGTTTCTTTATCAGTTAACTGTGCTTTCTGTTCTTCTAACCAATTTAAAGTTATAGTACTATTCGCATCATTTAAAGTATTGTTTATTTTATTAATCAGTCTCGTAATAGAACTTCTTGTAACAGTCCGCTTTTTTCTTAATTTTTCGATTTCAGTTACGTCGAGTGACATTTTTATTGCTTCTTTCTTATCTTCTATTTAATAATAAATCAAATATTTTCCAGGAACGGGCGTCACGTTAAAGGCGCCAGATAAAATAAATCTTTATATCTTAAACTAATTATAATATATCAAATGGCTTTGTCCCATCAGGAAATTAGTAACTCGCAATTTAATAAATAAATGAATGTTTACCTGATAGGTCTGGTTCTGAATCGCCGGCGTTGTCTTGAATCATCAGCTTCAATCCTTTAGACACGAACACTTTATTGACGATATTTACAAACACTTGAAGATTTATACGAATAACTGCATGATTATAATATTATTAATAACAGCTATCTTTACAATAGAACATTAGCTGCTCAACGATGAAAGTCTCAAAGTCTCAATAAAATACCATTTAGGTAGAATCCTTTCATCTCTCTGCCAACTGTCTGCAACAGCGATGGTGTCGTAGCTGTCTGTCACAGCGCCACCTCTAATGGCGCCATCGGAGATTTCCCATCAGTCATCGGAGTTTCCACACACAGAAACTGCGCATTTGTATATCTAAACCCAAGGAATGAAAATTTCACAGAAATCCAAATCTCTTCGAAAACTGCCAGACAAAACGTCGTGCTTTAACTTTCTCATATTTTCCGACGTCTTTAAAAAACAATGCTAAATAACTAAAAGGCTAACACTTTTAACTCTAAAATAGTGATTTGTTAAATATCCAGTATTATTTTATAAAAAAATTGTAATTTATTCATTTATTATTAAATAGTAAAATTGCTCCATATAAATGAAACAATCTAAAGAAGAAACAGAGTATTAAAGAATGATTATAATTTAAAAATTACAGAATTTAATAAATTGGTTGCTTAACACATGCAATTAAATTTTAAACTGTTAAACTGGCTCGTTACTCGAAGAAACTATTAGCTTGTTTCTTTGGGCAATAATTATAATTTATTATTGAGTAAACATGTTGTTGCGCATTAGTAATATGCTGTGTAGATAGTAATTTGTTGTGCTATTAAGTTAATAACAAAGTTTTTCTTCAATATCTTAGGTTCTTTAAATTATAAGCTATATTATTTATTTTCCTTTCTTTCTATGCTAAATGGTTCGCTTGACAATATAATCAGAATACATGTTAAAAGTTTTTGAAAACCTTGATAATCCAGTAAGAAGTCCATTAAAACCCCTTAGAAAGTCCTCCACAAACGCATCCCTCCCCTTAGGTAGCCCTATTGTGCTTTGCCTTAATAAACTAAACCAAACCAAGCCACTAAAATCCAAACGAGATCATACGTCTTCTCTACCTGCTTACTAACCATCCTATGTATAACACTGCGATATAATAATAGAGAATGGGAGCATTTACATATAGGCGCGACATTGTTATCCAGAAAAGGAAATGGGCAATTTCCATAATTATGTTCGTATATTCACACAGTTGAAGGGAATTTATATAAAAGGGCTGTGATTTCATTTCCCTTGAAATCTGTATTAAATGCATCAGAAAAGCAATCTAAAACAAATCTTACAAAAGCAAAAGTTTTAAACTTTCGAAAATTATAAAAATTAAAAAGCCGTTTCAAGAAGTTTAAAGAATCCAACAACAAGTATTATTTTGTACGCATAATTTATTAGACACTTAATAAATTGTTGGACTTTCATTCAATCTTGAATATTTTCCTTAAAGAAAAACAATTTTTAAAGCCTAAAGTAAAATTAATTTTTATTAAACATTTTTGTCGTTTTTCCAATTTGCGTTGGTATTCGATTTTTAGCAGCTTTCTAATTCAATATTTCCATACACCAATACCTCGAAAAGTCCGAGTAATCAGATCCGCCAGTATCCTAGGCTAGAACCTGGCTAAATGAGGAACTAAATACTTATAGAAAATGATAATTGGTTCCCATTTTTTTCCTTCCATATTTTTCAATAAATAAAAGGCGATTAATAAATATAAATAACTTTAAAAAATGCATGTTTTAAAAATGCATGTTTTTATAATTAATTTTTTATTCTCTAAAAACTGCAATATCGGTGTCTGCACATTTTTCTTCTTTGGCTTTTTCTCTTCAAACATTTCATTGTAGCTATGAATAGCTAGTTATAAGTAATAATTATAAGTTTTATTTATCTATTTATTTTTAATGTGCTTACCGGCCTGAAGAGAAGATGCTGGCGGAACTTTCATCATCGGCCTAAATTCAACCAGGGAAAGTGCTGTGGAAGATGAACCTGGACTTCTGGGATCAGGAGGTAACGTGTTATCTT
>KK117361.1:39591-54307 GCA_000611955.2 Stegodyphus mimosarum
ACCAGTGGATTAAGGGAGAAGCGCAGTTTCCTGAAATGAAGAAAACTGGAACAAAAAAGATCGGTTTTTAATAGAATTGCTTTGAGCTGTGTACACAATAGATAACGGTAAAAAGCCTATCTGCAAAATGAGTCGCATCAGCAGCAAATATTAATCGTCCCCAGATACGAGTATTTAAACTCAAATTTTACCCAGTAGTTTTTGTGCCCCCTCTCTCCCCTCGCGTATCTACTTTTTTTTTAACAACCAACCAGTCAGTATTACATTTTTTCAACTTTTGTTTCTCCTATTAATCCTTCGTTATGCGCAGCGTCTTTTTTCCTCCAAGGTTTTTGATATTAAAACGGATTAATACTTTGTCGTGCTTCATTTTCAGACATAATCACTAGATAATTTTTAGCACTTTTTTAGCAAGATATTTAATCTCTGCACTGTGAGTTATTTTTCCAACGTCTACAAGAAGTTAGGCAAAAACTGGAAACTGTTTTAATCTCCCTTGTTAATATGACTTTTTTATAAGCTCAAAGGATAAGTGCAACTTATTATTTTGAATGAGACGCCTGCTAGCTTCTTTCTATTTAATTTAATCATTTTTAATCTCGCTATATCAGATAAGTCTTACATAAACAACACATAGATTTTCTATCTCGGAGTTTCACTAAAATTTTTCCAGTGTAATTTATCCGATATAATTAAAGTGAGACACTTTTTACGCCACTTACTTGGATTTTAATATGAATATTGTAACGTCGTAGACATATGTTATTGGGAGGAGGGGGAATCTTTCATCAGTAATAAATAAAAAATTAAACAGAGAAGATAAAAACTGATTTAATGGAGAAAAAATTAAACAGTCTTCAAAATATGCAACATCTTTTTTGAATAAAGTAACTGAATAACATTTATATTAAACTTTCGGGGACTGATAGCATATTGTATTATATTGTTGAGAGATGCTGCGTTGGAGAATTTTTCCAACTGGACTTCTCCAGTTCCTTTTTGTCCGAAACAATCTACTTATCTTTATTGGCAGAATACGTGTGCGTAAATTAATTATCTCTGTAGGTTATGAATGCATAAATTGTAACAATATGCTGAAGGATAATTATATTGCTAAGCACATCAGCGCTGAAATTTTGGTTAGTTAAAAAATTTGGTTCATAAAAAGGAATGCAATAGCACTAATTTGATTAGTCCTTAAAATTGATAAGAAATACTACTAAATACAGAACTCAGATTTAGTTTCACTTATATTATTATATAAGTTTGTGTCCCTAGTAGTGCATAAAAATTACGTGAGAACTATTAATTTCGGATATGACACATTTCAGAAAGATTAAGGGTACATTTCCCGCCATTTTTATGAAAGGAAAAGGAAGCAACAAAATTTTAAATAACAAAACTAGGGAATATTACAAATTAAAATTTTATATTACATACGCATACACGCATATACACATAGACGCAAAAAACGCAACAGAAGTACGGTTGACTCAGAACAACGGAATGTTGGAATTAGTGCATCCATTTAGAAGCGGGTTTGTTTGGAATGAATCCTTTACCTACGATATTGTTAGTAAAATATGTGTTTCTTTTGCGCTTGCTTTGAAGTTCGAATACAGTTTACACCTGTAACATACGATAACATAAATAATAACTGAATACATAACACCTGTAACATACACATATAATACGTGCGTACACACACAAACTATGTGTTTATCGACTGCTTATACTACAAGTAGGGCTCCCGGAGAAGAGCAGGCTGTCAACAGTAAAGTTCTTGAGGGGTTAATTTGTAAATTTTCAGTTTTGGGCACCAAACTCCAAGCTCTTCATGAGTTGAACTAAGAACTATGACCACAAGTAATGAAACATATGATACCTTTTTCAAATAGGCATTTCTAAAACAGAGAAAAGGAAGCGAGACCTGAAACCGAGCCCAGACACTAAGAACTATTTCTCAGCTGACATGAGGCATTTAATATTCTATGAAACACAGTGGGTGAGACAAAAAATTCAGAATCGCTACTAAGTATTTTAATAAGATGGCAAATTCTTGAAAGATTCTGAAATTTATGCCCGTGCACAGTACTTAACTGATCATGAAGTATACGAATTTATTATAAAACATCTAAAATTACTGAATATCGGCATTTAAGCAGACAAGCATATAACGATGGTGCTTATACAAGGTTATTCAAAACTAGAGGAACAAACTTCTAACGAGATAAGGGATTGTTAGGAGCTGTCCCAAGAAAACCATCGATAGCCACCCGCAAAGGTGTTAGGAGGGAAAATATGAATACATCGTGTCGTAAATTGATATTTGTTGTTGTTTGTTGTTGTTTCAAATCCTCTTGGGGTAGGAAAGCCTACACCAAGTCCAAGAGACCTTGCCGCACAAGCAAATCGCTGACGTCGTCCTACTCAGCCGACAGCTGTCTCAGAGAGACGCCTTTACAATCCAGTAGGTGAGAGGGAGAGGCAGGTAGGGAACAGGCACACGAGGGGAAGTTCTTTTCTTCCTCTTTGAATTTCATGCATCGAAGATGCCCACTTGTGAATCTGGCCACAACCGTTTGGATAGGCCTAGATCTTTTACTCAGAAGTGGAAAGCCTGGTTGTTCAGCGAAATACCATTGGTGAACAGGAGAAATTTTCCACGCCATGTTAGTTTTATGTTTGTAATAGGAATGAATTTCAGTTGGGCATAAATCAGTGGAAGTGGGTGTAGGGAGATCACAAACTTTTCTTGCCATATCGTCAGCTATTTCGTTGTCATACACCCCGACATGAAACGGTATCCACTGGAGATATATTGATATACGCTGTCCAAGCTCGAAAAGCTTAGATACAATATCCTGATTGGTCTTATCCATGATCTTACGCCAGTTTTTAAGGTGCTGAATGGAGCTTCTGCTGTCTGTCAGAATTTATATAATGTCACTACTTGAACAGCGAGCATAATCAAGTGCTTTGCTGATGGCGATAAGTTCCAATCTGAAGACGGAGCAATGATCAGGGTTTCTGATGCTGCATTTGATATCTCCTTCATGGATGTTTCAATAAATGCCTCTCCCTGCTCTACCCTTATCTGATCTACTTCCATCTGCTTATATCACAAAGGCCTGGGCTGGAATATCATTAATGATTTCAAGGGCCATTTGCCTGAGGAGTTCCGGGTGATGGTTGCCCTTGACAGTATTAGTCGACAATTCCTCGTGGATGGTAAAATGCTTAAAAGAAGTACCTAGAGCAAAACTGCTGAACGGTATAGATGTAACAACATTTAGATTGATAGAATTCGAATTCCACACATAACTAAGTGGGCTGTATCGCTTTAGGCGTTTATTGTTTATCCAATTTAAAATAAAAGCTGAGTTCCGATTATAAGGACTTAAACTCTTCAGCTTGCTAAAATACTTGTAGGAATTCACCTTAAAACGCATTCCCAAAGGCTGGATGTCCGCCAGCGAACAACGTCGTTTGGACAACTATTTCTAAGGCCAGTGATGATTCTCGCCGCACTGAGCTGTACTCTCTAATTTCCTCAAGTTAGTAGTTGAAACCAATTGATAGACTTGGTAACCATATTCAAGAGCAGTGCGGACTAGGGTGATGTAGGTTATTCTAAGGGTAATGGCGTCAGAACCCCAGTCTCTACCCGAGATATACTTCATGATCCGAAGTCTTTTTCTTGCTTTATCGGCCAATTTCTCGATATGCTTACTGCAGTTCACTTCGGAATCCAAAGTGAATCCGAGATAGGAAGGGTGTCAAGTCCGAGATAAGAAGGGAGTCCAAGCGCACTCCATTCAGAGAAATGTCAGAAGCGTAATAATAAAAATGTCTGTTTGTAGTGAAGAGGCAGCTGGAGGATTTGGAAGCATTAAAATTAAGTTTGTGGGTGTCTGCAAACTCTTGAACTGCTACCAGACTTATATTCATCTGAAGTTTCAGTTTATTTATGTCGGAACCACTGCTCCACATTACGACATCATCAGCAAAAAGTGCGACTTCACAAGGATAGATGCTTTTTCCTATCCCTGAAATAAACAACGAAAAAAGGATGGGGCTCAGTACAGAGCCTTGAGGTATTCTCTGATGCATTTTGAAAAAGTTGGGAAGGCTATCTTGTAGTTCAGCACAGAAGTTCCAGTGATTCAAAAATTCGAGATCCAGGGCAGTGCTCTGCCTCTAATGTCAAAATCTTGATAGCACTTATTTAAGAGCTCATATTTCCAAACCCTGTCAAACGCTTTAGACAGGTCTAGGAAGGCCGCCACAGTGTGTCTAGTAGGCCTGTGATTTTGGGCATCTCTGACGCGCTGTGTGCAGTAAAAAATTTGATCAATAAAAGTACAAAATTTGATCAATAGTGCTTCGGACTACATTGTATCCTCTAATGTTCATATGTCGCTTCTTGTTAAGCTTCCTTTCTTGCAGTGCTATAATTCCTACTTGGAGTCGATCTGGCATTTCCAAGATTTGGTCAAGTTTAATCCTAGTAGCTTCCGTGCTAAGACCGTTGATATTGCATTGTAGAATTTTTTGTCAAGTTATTTCTAGGAGACTGTAGCTTGCTTGGCGAACAGGACCCTCTGTCTAAATCCTGAGCGCGTCCCGGATTATCCTGCCAGACAGACGATGCAGTATTCCAATTAACAATATGCGGCTGATCCATGGCGAAGGAAATTGATATTTAAATACCATAAGCTTAAAATAAGCCATTACTTTCCTGATAATGAAGTTGCCCGAAGTTATGTAACTAGAGCTTTCTCTTGCAGAATGTCCTCTTTCACACAGGTTACGGTGTAAATCTGCCATCATTCGATAATCTGGTGCACGTCTGTTCGGGTACCGTTCGACATAAAACCGCGCCGTAGTCCTTCCGCTGCAACGAATTTCACCCTACACAGTGTGCATGTCCGCCATTTCTGTGTTCGTAAACTGTTCCATACTCTCCGTACGCAATCAGAATTTGAAGTGACTAACGCTGCATTCCAATTAAAGCTCTAGCAACCAGCGCCCTCAAACATGCAAAACCGTAGATGGTAAGAACCAGGCACCTAGCGAGAGAACTACAGGCAACTTCACTATTCGGAAAGGTTATGACTTATTTCACGCTTACGGTATTTAAATATAAATTTGCGGTCACGATGTATTCATATTTTCCATCCTAAAACCTCTGCGGCTGGCCGTCGACAGTTTTCCTGCGACAGCCTCTAATATCTCCCTAGCTCGTAAGGATTGCATTTCCGACCCTGCATTGCTATTAGATTCCAAATCTTCTAGATGTACCCTACCCCTCCTAGAAGTTTGTTCCTCTAGTTTTGAAACACCCTGCATATCAGGACGGTGACGGATTTCAGAAAGATTGTTCCAGGTTAATTCAAAATCACTTTATTTTCATTCGCATCTTACTATGTGCCACTCTTTCTTTAAATACAGTTACTAATAATTCAAATAAACTTCTTTTCAAATAGTAAATTTTGGAGATAGAAAGCAAGAATCATACACTTATTTTCAGTACTTCTCGTGCGCTGCGCTGTATTAAAGCTGCTTCGCACAAAAAGTGGAAAGGTAGAACTGAAGAAGCAAGATAGCTTAAAATAACATTGGAAAATCTGTGCTACTTTCATTAAATGATACTACAGATATCGTTTATAGAATACAAGGCTTACAGCGTAATTTCACAAATGTCTTCATTTCAGTTTGTTTCCTCTATTAGTATTTCGATGACCTCTTAAATATTGTACATGTTATAAATAAAAGGATGAAGGCTTCTAAAGCAAGGAATACACAAGAGAATGATAAAATTTAAATGTTAATAAAAAAATAGTTCTTACATTACGGGGGTACAACATACACCGTCAGTAGCAACAACTGCTCAGATTTCTTTTACATCAATTGCAGTTCTTCAACGTGTGCATCTCTGGTCATAAGATGCACACGGATAAGACATACATCTATGTAGCTATCAAATTCATCCCAAACTTGGTACGTCATGTCTGCTTTAATGGTCTGCAGTGCATGCATCATCTGAGCACAAAGTTTGTAGATGAAAAAGAACAATGGTGGTACATAAATTTTGTCTTTAGCCTTCCTAAGAAAGAAATCGCACTGTGTACGATCTAGCTAACACGGTGGCCAAGGAAGGAGGTTATTGTCTCAATTTGCAGCACGTCCGATCCATCGCAAGCCAGACTTGAAAAGTATTTGGGCATTCCGGTAAAAAAGGACTGGAGATCTAATAATTTCTAAAACGCACTCATCCTAGTATGAAATTTAAACAGCAACAGCTTTTTTTACAAGTGAAGAAATGAATCGTCAGTTACATTTGCTTCAGAGAAAAAAAAAGGCACTTTATCATGGTACATTGTACTGAACACGTTGGCTTTTGCAGAGTCAGGCTTTGCGGGGTTTTTTTTTTTTTTTTTTCCCGTCCAAAGGGGGTTTTTGTCCCTGAAGGACTATTGTTTTCGTTTCGTCATTTTGCGTTGATTCCTTATAAATGTCCGATTCACTTTCAAATTGTTGTCACCAAACATTATCGCCCTGTATTATAGTTAAAGAAATTAAATAATGAAGAATCTGAATAAATGTATGTGTGTTTCTCGCATTGTGATAAAACAACGGTACCTAGAGCCATCCAATTTTGAATAACGTACGTTTCCATCCGAATATGGGTATCTGGAAGCCCGAATTTGGAATTTGTTTTATTATCTATTTCATATTTTGTAAAACTTTAAAGAATTTTTTATGCAAAAAAACTCAACGATTTAAAAGCGAGCAATGGCAACACTCTACGGGGGAAGGGAACCTTTTTATCTCCAGCACGCGGAACTGTGTACCGGAAATTCTAAAGATATGCTCATTTTAAAATTATTTTGCGATATTGCTGTTGAACTGAATTTTTTGGTTTAAGTGCGAAGAACATGATATTTAATAAATAAAGGTAACATACAAAACGTTAAAAAAAAAGCCCCTTTGGACGTAATTTAAAATCTGAAACATTTCAGATTTTCTTTTTCTTCTTATTTATTTTTTTACTTCACTTTTTTTTTTTTTTACGTGCATTAAATTTACTTTGAAATGTAATCGTTGAGCTGGGCAAACGGAATCCGACAACGGCGCACACAGAAGCCCTTCTCCTCTCCTGCTGACTTGAGATCTTAAAAACGTCTGTCCATCTCTCCACGAAAAAATGAAAGACGATAGTTTGAGAAGCAAACGGGACGCCTACATAACGGGCTCCGTCACAAAGGTGCCCACACTTTTATTCAGGTAGGCTGAATTCGAAATGTCTAAAACCTTTATATAAGTGCTCGGCATAAAAATGAATATCCCATCTTCACAAAGGTCCACGCACCTTTATGCTAGGGCCACCCAAGTGAAAGCTTGTCTTTTCGAATTGCAGTCGATCTGAATAACGATGCGGGCACACTTATGAAGCGGTCCACAACAAATTACTAATACTGCATGACGAGGCTAGAAAAGTTGCCGCTGCTAACTTTTCGAATTAAACCTTTAAAAAAAGATAAATTAATTTACTAATTTTTGAAACTGCACCATTCTTTTGTGTACGCTCTGTTTACAAAGAGTTAGGTAAATCTTGAGTTCATTTCAAACGATTTAAAAAATTTTTAAAGTGAGCTGAAAATGTTCCTTTCTAGATAAAAATATTATTTATACGACGGCAGTGAAAAACTATCTCAATATCGATCCTGTTTTTCAGAAAGACCAGTGACGTCTTAGCCTTATAAGCAAATCAGAAGAATGGAGTGTTGTATATATATTTTAATGGTGCAAAGCTTCCTAATGGAGGACTTAATTTCAGTTTCATAATCGAGCGACAATAAAAAATTTGAGAACCGGAATACTGAAACTATGTCTTCGATTTATAAATACAACAGAACAGTGTCTCGAATAACGAACACGCAAGTCGGTAATAAAGGATTCTCAAAGCTATTTTGAAGTAACTTCTAACATAGAATTAACACTTAGAGGCTTTGGGGAACATTATTAAAATTCTCGGTTAATTAACTGTTATTGAAAAGCTTCGCAGAAAGTAAATTATACGACCACGAATTTAGCCTAGAGCAAATTATGACCAGATAGTGCTGAAGACAAACAATCTGAGGAGTTTGACACAGAGGAATTTTTGTTTATCTATAGTACAGCCTGTTTGGGGAAAAAACATGAGGTTCGAACTCAACAGTAAAGACATGGAGTAGTTATTCATCATAGAAAATAATTTCAACACAGAAGAATTAATACAACTTCAGCAGCAAAAGGCGATAGTGGAGGAAATTATTTTACGTTTTCTTCGTTTTATCTATTTAGTACTCTACTTTTACCCCGCCATACGATGGTTTCTACTTGTGTGTGTATGTGTATGTGTATGTGTGCGTGTATTATGAGTTTGTGCACAGAGTACTGTTGTAAAAGTTTAAATAAACATTCATCTTGTGGTACAGTAAAGGATTAATCCACATTTAATTAATTAATTCCTATGGGTCAAAAATCGGTCAATTCCTATGGGTCCTAGGTTAGGTTATTCAATTATGGCAAAGCACACGAGGGCTGTCTGCCTAGAGGGAGGGATGCCTTCGTGGAGGACTTTCTAGAGAAACTGGCTCGTATGCAAGTTACACATGGGGAAAACCACGAAAACGCCCATGCAGCCAGCCCGTTCGCGGGATTCGAACCTTCGGACCGAACTACCAGTGTTCAGCGTCTTTACCGCTCGGCCGCTGGTGGGCTTCCTATGGGTCCTAGAGGAAAATCTTTTTTTGGTTTATCAATGATATCAACAGAAAATAATGTTATGGGCAATTTATATTACATGAAGGATCTAATAATCTCAAACATATTATGCTAAACAAGAAGGCTAAATATGCAATATATTAACATCGTATGTTCTAAGACCAAAAAGCATTACTGCGAAGCAGTTAGTTGTGACATTTTAATGCTCTTTTTTACGTACATATAAATTTAACTTACATGCATAACCTAAAAAAAATCTTTGATTTAACTTCATTTTGGTTTATAAAATCTGTTTTATGTCGAGAGGTAAGCAGGCACCTCTTTCCCACGAGGCGACAGTCAACAAGAGTATACAAGCCTACTGCTATACACCTACTGCTATACAACAACTATACAAGCCTACTGGTGACTCAGTAAAAGTATGCGGTTTCTTCAGCTGGTCTAAATAAAAATTCCTAATACTTTTCAAAACTTTTTTACTTGACGAATGCTCAGTTAACATCCTTCCAGACATGCTTTACTGATTGACGCCATACTTTCCTTGGAAGGGTTTAGAATTTCTAACAAGAGTATACGTCACTACACACGTCCAGAATGTGATTTGAGCAGCACTTATCCGAATCTGAGATCATGAAATAACAAGCTTATTCAACAGATATCAACACAATCGAGTGCATTTGAAATGTAGAAACTCATCACTTTTGAATATTGCAGAAATGCTTGTTTTTCTTCAGAAGACAATTTGGAATTCATGGCGTATATGCCCTGTCGTATTTTTGTACTTTTGCGATAACGAATTTCACATGCTATGTATTAGAGAAGTGCAACAGTTTTTCGTTTTTTTCTTTTTCGAAGCACATCAGAATGTGCAAGGTGACCATAATTAAACTTGGTCTATTCAGGGCAATCTGCAGTGGAAACTAAAATCCGGACTGATTCGAAACTTTGTGTGCAGATTATTCATAGGATGGGCTGAACTATTTGAAAAAAAAAATAGTTAAAACATTTTACGCTAGGAAGCGCATTACATCGAAATACAAATTTCAGTAAAGTTTTTTTTTTTTTTCAATGGACGGCTCTAGTCGGTTACAGGCGTTGACTACTACTAAGGTCGGAAGCAGTGGTCTCATTATTATGAAGGCACCTAACAGGTGGGCCACTGTTGCCTCCTATGATGGTAAAAACAAATTACATCCATGCCTTCTCTGGGATTCGAACCCGGGCTCTTCGGTACGGCAGTCAGAGTCACTAACCACTTTTCCGTCTAGGTGGGCAAATTTCAATACAAGTATCATTTACTTGTTACAGACTGCAATATGCATAACATAAAGCATACTGTTCAATGTAGGCCTCCTCTTTAAGGTGGAAAATTAGCAGATAATGAACAAGGTGTTTAACAACTGAACGTCACTGATCTTTTGCCCATGCACCGTTATGCAGTTCTTCAGGTCAGCCAAGCTGCAAGATTCTCACGATAAACCCCATTCTCAAAATGGCCCCCATAATCAAAAATCACATGATGTGCTATCGGGAGAACGGGACGGCCAAAGAGTAAGAGTGGGAAATGAACGGCTAATCACTCTCTTTCCGATAAAATGTTGCCGCAAAAGCACCTGAACACGGAGTCTATTAGGTGGAGGGGTACTCTCATGCATAAAAGTAGTCGACGAAAGGCATTGTTGATGAAGTGTAAGTAAAACAAAATTATTCAGCATGTCACGATGTTTGAAGGCAGTTCTAGAATATGCTACAGGGCCATTATCGCAATTTTCTTCCAAGAAAAATGGTCCGAGGATAAATAGGGAAGTGGACACATGCCAGGCGGTAATTAGGCGAGTGTAGTGGAACTGTACGGAAAGCACGTGGATTTTTCAAGGCCCAAATTAGACAATTCTGGGTGTTCACCGTTTCATTGAGATAAAAAATGTGGCCTGTTACTTCACAGGATGTTCCACGGCCAGGAGTCATCGACTTCCATTCGAGCAAGAAAAGCCAGTGCAAAAGATAAGTCACGATCAGTGCCGGTAACAAGCAGTTGCTGATTGCAGCGGATCCTAAACTGAAAAAGTGCAATATTTTTCTCAGTATCTTCCACACTGTTTCGTACGATACGTCTAACTGTTGTGACACTGCACGTGCACTACTGATATCATGATCATTTGTCAGTGGCTGCTCGGCAACGGCTGTTGGTACCTCTGAAATGACTTCTGCAATAATAGGCTTTCGCTCTCTGCCACGCTGAACGCATAACGACTCGGTTTTAGCAAATCGAGATATCATGTCTGCCATACCTTATGGAGACATTGGTCCCTGGCACAACTTCTTTCAACTTCGAAATTCACGAAGAGTTGCTACAGTATTTTTTTGGTTTTCGTAAAACAGTTCCACGATTAAGGCACTTTTTGGCAAGCTAATGGTCATCGTAATTGAAGGAATTCTATTCACTCGATCTTGAAAATGTTGAAATAGCCCGAATTACTTATTGCATGTCTTTTCAAGCATTTTGTCTGTAATGCGCTCCCTAGCGGAAATTTTTCGAACATTTCTTTTTGTTCTTTCCTCTCCCCTTAGAATCTTTTCCTGCATCCTTTGAATTATCTAGTGATAAATTTTAATAACAGTTAAAGAGTGCTCTGAATAGGCCAAGTTTAATCACGATCACCTTGTATATGTCTGTATATACTTAATCTACACAGCATATATTACACGTATATATCAGCATGCATGAGAAAATGTATTTACGGCTTTAAAATATGAACTTAGATATGCCAACGCTATCACGTATTCACTCAAAAGGAAATACTGTGCCACATATGGATGAAAATAGTAATACTAAAAAGAGTACACAGGTTTTTTTTATTTTTTTTCCCTCTCAGCCTAACCTATTTCTTTTTACATTTGTAAACCCTACACATGATTTTAAATTCTTGAATCCTGAGTAGCAATTATGGCATCAAAATGCTAAAATATATATTCAGAATGAGGATGTATAGTTTCTAAGTAGATCATCTCCAATAGCTGCTTAAACAAAAGTAAATCTAAAAATAAAACGAGATGAAAAGCTAGTACAAACGCACAATTTATCAATAAATGCAAGAAAATAACACTCCATTTCACAGTTATATTCTTTCATGGAAGTAAAATGAATTCAAAAATTATCCTACATTAAATTTAGAAATTATTTTTTTTTTCAAAACGTACTGCTCACTATGGGAGAATATCAGTTTTGCAGCCAGCATATATTCGTGGTACATTATGTTTAGTTTTGTTATTCAAAAACTATACTTACTTCATTTTTACAGTATTCATAAAGTAAAAGATTCCTCGAAGCTAAGAATCAATAGTTATCCTTCACCTAAAAAAAGGTACGCAGTGTGTTAAAAATAAATTCAGAGTGTCCTAGGATAAAACGCTTCAACAACATAAATCAATAAACATTCTGTTCGTATTTGAAAGTCAGACAAAACATTAACATTGTTAAAAATTTTTTATTGTTGAACGTTCGTTCACCTAGCAGTCCGAAAGTCAATCTTAATCCAAAAAATAAATGAGTCAAATAAATAAAAGAGGCAGCTGCGGTAATCCTCTCTGAAATTATGTTGCGATGACGATCAGTGAAAAGAGGATTATAGAGAAGACTGCTCGATTCGGCGGATAGTTCCGATAAGATCTCGTCATGAGCTTTTAAAGGAAGGCTAATCTTTTCCCGGATATGCCTCGATCACAATAACACGAAGAGGCATTAAGATTGGATTTTACAGAAAATTTGAAAGGATTGGCGATTTTGCGAAGGCGAGACTAATCCTGGCACTTCGGAATAAAGATTTTCGATAGCGATAGAACGACTTCCAGGATGGATGCTCAGGCTTCAGATTAGTACAGTAGAAAACCTCTTGCATGCAATCGGAGAACTGAGAAATCCGATAACAGGGATAATTACGAATTTTGTCCCAACAAAACTGATATGAATTAATGGATTCCATTTCTAAGAATCGGCCCTCCTTAAAAGCATTCGATGTATGCATGAATTATTAGCGGATTTTACGCAAATTTGCCCTAACATTTTTCCTGATATGTCTTTGATATTCTGGGATGGAGAAAAGCAAAGGAGATAATATAGTTTTTGAAGCTTTTTTTTTCCATGAAGTATATGCATTATAAAATAAAAGACAAAGAACGTACACACATTTTCTACATCTCTTTCGTTTTGTCTTTAAGTGCAACAACTGAGAGAATTCAATTGGAAATTCTTAACGAAAAAAAATTATAATGAATTTTATTTACATGTCTATAGAGACATCAGTAGGCAAGAAAGTCGTTTAAACATTAAAAGAAAATCTAAGCGTCTCTACTCAATACTATACTTTACCTAAAAAGTATCTTTAAACTGAATTATTCACAAAGTACTTCTTCATTATCTTCTTCATTCACTATACGACATTACATGTGGCTTAAACTAACTAGAAGCTTGAAGCTTTCTTTATCAACTCACAGTTCAAGATTATAGAATATGTTATTTCGAAGTAAATCAGTAAAAAAAATTGTCTCAAACGATTAAACGACAAGCAAAATCTGAATTTATTGAGCAACCGAAACCATCATACTTCTTACTCATTATAAGCTTGACGTTCATACAAAATGCCATAAGATTAATTTAATATAGAATTTGTAAAATGATAAATAAATAAGACGACGTAAAAAAACGCTTAAAAACTGTTAGAAACTGTTCAACGTAAACTCATTCAAAATAATCTAAAAACCATACCAATATTGAGTTATTGCGGAATGCAGCAATCTTCCAATAAGCATATCAGTACTTATTCAGCAGATTCTAGAGCTTTAAAACTTATTTGTTTTAGAATGATCATACAAATATGTAATGAATGGTAAGCATGCCTTTACAGAAACTTATTGGCAAATGCCACACAACTGCGTAAAACAGTTCCCTGAAAGCAAGGCATATGTTGCGTGATTTATCCACTACCAAATCTTACAAACTAGAAAAGTTCCAGACCTTGAAAATGACTCGAAAATGCCTGAAAATGCTGTGTTATTTCTTCAAAAGTTCAAAATGAAATCTTTAAAACCTGAGCTCAGTGAAGGGGAATTTTATAACGCTGAAGATAAGTGAAGAAATTGGCAGAGCATTTGTAAAGATAACATTCCATTAAATAAGGGAGTTTATGAAATATCTAACAATGAACTCTTTAAACTATGGACCCTTTTTAAAAAATCCACTAAAATTTACAATACATTTATTTCACCGAAGAAATGAAAAAATACTCCATATATCTATTACACTTCCATCAGTCATCAATATTAGGATAACCGCATTATCAATCACAAAACTAAAAAATCAAGTACTTTCCCATAATATCCGCACTATGAAAATATCTAGATAATTAAATATATTCAAAAGAAATCGTTTTTCCACATTAAAGAAAAATACAGAATTACAATAAGTATCAAAGATCAAATTATATATTTCAAAGATACTTTATTCCAAGTTTATTTTAAAAACCTCTTTAGAAGTTCATTTTAAGATTTGTAAATTCAGTGACATAATTATCACACAATACACGAAAGTATTTTAGACAGCGAGATAATAAACAGGGAGTATAATAGAATTTATTTCCGTTGCATGCGTTCTCTTGGCTGGAAATGGCAAATCAACTGCTTCAAAATGTTCAGTTAATCTTGAACCTTCTTAATAATACGACTTGATCAGATAAATCTGCTCATTTCAGAGTGGATACCGAATTCAATAAATCTGACTGCTCAGGTCATGTCAATTATTAATAGTTACTAATTTAGCAATATGAAACTACACATATACATGGAAAAAAATCCAAGATTTTATAATCTTCTCTAACCTTAAGAGACGAAATGGTAAAAAATCCATTATTAAAAGTATGATGACTCTTTGTCTTTTAAAGCACTCTTT
>KK117361.1:54366-66748 GCA_000611955.2 Stegodyphus mimosarum
CAATAAGAGAAATTTCGATTTCAAAAGGCAATTATATATATTAAGCTTGTAATTTCTGTACGTTACAAAGTTTATTTTTTTATATGATTAAATTATATTAGCTAAGGAGTTTGAATCGTATAACTTTTTGACGAAATCACTTATGGTCATGGAAGTCGATAATAGGTAAAAACTTTAAGATTCCTTCTTACTGAAAGCTTTTGAATATTTTTTTTTTACTTTAATATTGTAAAATGGTCAATTCTTATCAGGCACAGCAAGTCTAAAATCTTGAAACGTATTTAATGATATAAGATAGCCTTATCCTATTTATTATTTTTCATTAATTATCTTTTCTGCCCATTTATACAATTAATCCATTACTTCTATTGCATTATTTATCACTTTATACAAATAACTCACTTTACCAAAATTTGGCTATTCTTTCAATATAAAACTCGACTGGGGTTAAGATTTTTTTTTTTTAATAGGAAAGGTTTGGTTTTTCTTAATTATGGGAAAGCAGGTGAGGGCTTTAGCATAATCACGTAAAGCCTAAAAGGAGGGATGCCTTTGTGGAAAACTTTCTAAGGGAAATTCGCTTGTATTCACGTTACACATGGGGAAAACCACGAAAATATCCATGCAGTCAGCCCATTCGCCTGGAATGGAACCCAGCCGAACTACCAGCGTTCAACGACTTTACCGTTCGGCCGCTGGTCCGTAAAATGGGAAAGAAAGTATTACATCCATTTCTGTAAAACTAATGCTTTATGGCAACATTTTTATCTTTAGAACTGAAAGGAAATCAAATTCTTACTGAAAAATGCTGCGGGTTATATATTTTTCGCCAGTCGGCTTTTTAAGATTTCGAAAATATTTCATTAATTGCACAGAAAATTTGCTTCATAACACCTACCAAAATTATCGAATATCAGTTTCCCATTATATTATTAAACTAGGCAAAAGATCCAAATGCTTGTAAGTTGTTCGGCTTTTCCATCTTGGGATAAATATTCCAAAAGAACTGCTGCGTTTAAATATATATTAGACACTGTGTGAAGGAAATGACGTATTTCATACTGTCCTGTGTTCCAAGTTCATTAAAAAAA
This sequence comes from Stegodyphus mimosarum, assembly GCA_000611955.2. Taxonomy (NCBI): domain Eukaryota; kingdom Metazoa; phylum Arthropoda; class Arachnida; order Araneae; family Eresidae; genus Stegodyphus; species Stegodyphus mimosarum. Next base: position 55,458 of record KK117361.1, read on the forward strand.
AAAACTCTCATTCGAGATAGTAGGGCAACTGGCTTTGTTTCCGTCAACTCAAAAGTGAGTATGCTTGGATTCAGCTACAGTAAATATCATTAGAGACTTCCCAATGTCCCAGACTACAAAAAAGGGAGCTATTATTACCTTTACAGAAACCATGAAAAAGGTTACTCATAATGAGGAAAACTATCCGAAGAATCGCTATCATTTTTAACTTTATAAACCGGAACAAAACACCTTGACCCACCCCCTTGAAGTTTCTTTAGAGCTAAAAATCAAATCGATACATTAAAATTACCTTATTTTTAAGAATACGTATTATGATTTTCTCAGTAAAATATTTTTTGTAAAATACCGTCACAAAGAATTTTAAGACTTTCCATATATATATAACAAAAAAAAATAAATAATTAAGAATTTTTTTAATTACTCGTTACGAAAAAGTAAAATAAAATAATGAAAGCGAAATGAATTTATATCACCACTTCGTTTTCTAAGAAAACAAAACTTACAATACTGTGGAGCAAAACACCATATTTTTTTATTTGGTTCCATATATACTGCTACCGAATATAGAATATTTTTATTATTGTTCTACAGAATAAAATATAAGCTGCTGAATATGCAGAAATTTAAAAAGAACGTCTGGTTCTTTCCGGTCAAAATTATGCTTCTCGTATTTTTCAGATTTTTATCAAGAATCTTAAGGTTCAAAAGAAATATATTCGCATTTGGGTGCAGAGAGGAATGTGTTTAAAAATTCTCCCTTAATTAACTGAATAAGATCAACTACGGTAATCTGCCTGAGAGAAGTAATGCCTTCATGGAGGACTTTTCTAAGGGAAACTGGCTCGTATTCGTGTTGCACGAAAAAAAAGTCATGAAAGACCCACGCTGCTGGAAAGTTCCTTAAAGGTTGCAACTACCAGGCTTGAGGGGTCTTTCGGACACAGGTGGAGTCTTGCGTATAGTCATCATATATTGATATAATCCCAGTCTCAAACGAATGGAAATCGACTGAGTCAAACATGTCATGAAACAAAAGCATATTTAAAACACATTAAGTATATCATGCTATTCTTAGATGACTCCACTGCATCAAGAAAAAAAAAAAAGAACATTCGGCTGAGTAATAAACAAGCAACTAGACGCACAATCCATTATACTCAAGAAACGCTATCGTTTCGAATAAACAGATTAGTATCAATATCATGAAGAAATTTTAAATCCGATTCAGCATAGCTGCCGAATGGTATTATTTTGAAACAACAGATATCTAGAGCCTTCCAAACAAACGCTAAAAATGTTATGAACATGGCGTGAAGGCGGGCGAAAATATGTACTTTATAAACTTTGAACAACTGTACTTCCAACTTTTTTCTACAGAGAGATAGTCCTGAAGAGTACGTTCCATTCAATTACGTAAGGATTTGAAACTGGAACTAAGCAATAGAAAATATATATCCCCCTTATTTAAAAGAAAGAGAAAAAGAAAAAAAAAGAAAGAGAGAGAAGGAGAGGAAGGTAAAAGAAAAAAAAATGAAATTTTGAAAGTAAAAGATTCACAAGAATTACATTTGGGTGATGAAAAGAAATATTGCAGTACGTGTAAGATGGAAGATCTTACGACAATGTGAAGTTGTCATTGTCACATTAATAAACTAGCGATTCTAATCTGGTTTAAAATTTGAGAGCAACTCGATTTTCTTTTACTCCCCGTCATTTTCGAAATAAAGCATTAATGCAACGTCATCTTATTATAAGTTTCTATTAATTCTCCTATGTGTTGAGGCATTTTGCTCTTGGGAACTTCGATAATATTTGAAACAAAAGTTAACTAAGCTTTCAGCGGAAATGACTAATGCCTACAACAAAACATGAAATTACTCAACCTTGAAGGCCTTGCTTTAATTCCAAAGACAAAAGTCCTTCGTTAATTCCTAAAATAACTAACATGGATTTGCAGCACTCTGAAAAATTATAATCCGCCGACAGGAACATTTGTAATTTATCAAAAGACTGGGATTACTCATCGTCAAAAGCATAGATTAGAACTTTTAGTTTTTTCGTCTCTTCAAAAGGGAATAGAAATTACAAGCAAAGGAAAGATCGTTAGATTTTTTTAATGGAAAGCCTTTCTAACTGATACTTTAAAAATGCCAATTCGATGTAGGCGCATTAGCCATTTTAAAGATTTCTCAATCAGTAATGCTCGGAATGAATTTTAATGCCCCTTGAACTTCGTGGCGAAAACTTTTAAACATTCGAAGGAATTAAAATCGGAAATGCAAGCAAAAAATCAAGAAACAAATAGCAACGAAAGGGAATTTCTTAATACACATTCTTCCGATAGTAAGAGAGATATGAAAAGGTCACATTTTATTTTCCGTAAATAGCCATTGTAGAAAACTGCAAAGCATAAAATGTAATTAGGAAATGTTTAATTGGCCTTATACATTATCGCCAAAAATTAAATTCTGAAAGATATTTTAAAGAAAAATGACATAGTAAAATGCAGAAAATTTTGGAATGTTAAGACATGCAATTATTAACGGGACAAGCATAAACTGCAAATGAAAATTATAGATACATTTTAAGTGCAAGATGTCACATCATCCAATTTCCTAAAATGGAATTGACAGTTCATCCTCAATGGTCGAGCGGTAAAATCGCTGAATTCTGGTAACTCGGCAGGGATCAAATCCTTAGGAACAAGCTGGCTGTGTGGAAGTTTTCGTGGTTTTCCCAATATGAGCTAGCTTCCCTTACGAAGCCTTTCACGAAAGCATCCCTTCTCATAAGCAAATAGTCCTCGCATACTCTGCTATAACCGAAGTAACCCAGTTAAAAAAACTTTAATACAGAATAAGACTTATCAGGAATACACCATACGATACATATAGTTCCCAAAGTTCTTGATGACATTTTGATACAAATAATTCTGCTATTTTACGATAAGTTCGAGAAAGGTCTAATGAATTACAACTTGTTTTCCAAAAGAGTTCCAAGCGCTCTCAGTTCTGGAGATCTGTTTTAGTAATCCATCTTCTGAATAATCATGAGCATATTTGGGATATCGTCATCTTTGAGGGGGGGAAGCTAACACTTCTTTTAAAAAAAAAACACCTTTCATAAGACTAAGCATTCTTCCCGGTACACAGAACATTCGAAACACCTAACTCAGATACCTTATAAAATATTTCTCCCGCCTTCTACGCATGCCTTCGCGGTGTATCAGCGGTCACACGCTTGGCGCGTATTCGAGAGGTCCGTGGTTCGAGTCCCGGAGAGGACACTGCTCATTTTTCATCTCTCCTGCTTCGAAATAACCTAATGACTCTATAACCTGAAGTGATACATAGCATTTGACGTCATAACGCTTTTGGCGCTGACTGTTCTAACGGAAAATATCATGATTATTCAAATATAACAAAAAGAAAATTCTGTTAATGAAGGCCTTTGAAAAAGAATAAATTTATGTGGGAAACAATTTTAAATCAGATTTAAAGCACCCATGCAAAAAATCTTTTGGATGAAAATTAAATCAACAAATTTATTATATATCTTGTTTCAATTCAATTAATGAATATCGTAACAAGCTTCAACAAAAGATATCTCATACCATTAACTATGGTTTATATGTCTCTTGTAACCAAAATAAATAGCATTTAACGTAGTTATTAAATTTTTTCCACTTACCAGAATAGCGTGAAAAAGATGGAAAAAATGTGGTTACGATTTTTACAGTGTAACAAAAAGTTTCAAGGTCTTAGATAACAAATTTTAAGTTTTTAATTTAATTAAATAACGATGAGATCACATCACCAACAGAAATTTTACAGCAAATCGAGGGAAATGAAAAATCACAGTTACAACAATAATTCAGGTTTACCAAATACTAAAGTCCTTAAATCTTTAAATGTTTAGAAATAGCTATGAAGTGGCTGGAGGTACAGAAAGACTCCAGTTAAACTTACATGCATACCAATTTTATTTTATCAGTAGCTAAATAGATAACAGCCCTGAACACAGGTAGTTCGAGAGGGTGTTCATCGCCGAAGAACGAGCTAGATGCATGGGGTTTTCTCCATGTGTAACGAATCCAATTTAGCTTCCCTTCGAAAATTCTCCGCAATAAAAAACATTCTTCCCTTAGATAGAGAGACTTCTGGTTTTGTTATAATTGATTAAAAACAAACAAAATAAATTCGATATATGGTAGCAGTAAAAGAACATTTTCTTTAACACTGACAACAATTTCTTTAAAACAGAACATGCGTTTTCATTGATAATTATAAACTTTTGCATTGCCTGTCCAGTTACCCGAAAAATTTTTGCTTACCCGTATTACCTTACTTACCCGAATTATTATATTTATATCATACACATGAGGAAAAAAAAGAGCTTAAATAAATGATGAAATAAATTTTATCAACGTAAATGATTTTAAAGCTATTTCCTTTACATCAGTTGAGTGTTATGGTTCATTATTTGTGCATGCAGTGCCCACAGATTAATAGCAATGTAATTTTAATACACAAGTTAAAATAATATTTAATTTTGTGTTTAAAAATAAAACACCTTTATACAATTGCAAAATTATTTTTTAAGTTGATTAGCACGTAATTGTTTAGAATCATTTAATGAACACCGTAAAATCTGAAGTCTGTAGATCGATGCATGTAATTAGTTTTCTGCACATACTGCTCGACATTGAAAATGCAACACCAAGAAGGAGTGGTGGGAAATTTATGCAAATTTTAGAGTAAACGCACGTCACTGAGTTATGCGAATGATGTGAAATGCGCAGCTCTCCGACGCACGTGAAGTAAAATATAAGGGAAGGAACGTGCAGAATGGGCAATATTCGTGTCCTTATTTCTGCCAGACGAATTATCGAAGAAAGTTGGTTTTTGTCCCGAAGGATACGTGTAATAGGAGAGAATGCCAAGCCGCCGTCAACGAAGGCATTTCCAGCAGATAGACGATTTTAACGAGGCGTATGGTGATCGCGCTGAGAAGGGCGGGTTAGTCCTTACGTCAAATTGCAGCTGATACCCACATGGATGCAAGCACGGTGTATTGGCTATGGCGAACATGGTTGGAACAAGGGAATGTGGGAAGAAGAAAGGGTGCAGGTGCAGCCAGAATGACGTCAGCACGCGTGGATCGACGCATCCGCCGACAAGCTGTGGCGGTCCCGCAAGTCACTTGTACTGCAATTCTGCAGCACCTGCAAGATACCCTGGATGTTCCCGTGTCGATGAAAACCATTTTCCATTGATTGGTTAAACGTGGCCTGCACTCACGGCGTCCGTTAAGCAGACTGCCATTGACCCCACAGCATAGACGTTAACGTTTAGAATGGTGCCGGACTGGAGCGATGTGAATGACAGAATGGCGAAACGCCGTGTTCTCAGATGAGTCACGCTTCTGTTTATCCAGTGACAGTCGCCGCATACGTGTGTGGCGTCGACGTGGAGACAGATCTAATCCGGCAATAACTGTGGAACGCCCCATCGCGCGACAACGTGGCATAATGGTTTGGGGCGCTATTGCCTACGATTCCAGGTCACCTCTAATTCGTATTCAGAGCACTATGACGGCCCAACAATACTTGAATAATGTACTGCGGCCTGTGGCAATCCCCTACCTTCAGGGGCTGCCTAATGCAATTTTTCAGTAGGATAACGCCCAACCACACAGTGTTCGCATCTGCCAACATGCTCTGCAAGATATACAGATGCTTCCCTGGTCACCGTACTCTCCTGACTATCACCAATCAAACATGTGTGGGATGTGATTGGACGCGGTTTGCAGACTCTGCCCCTGCCTCGTTCAGAAGACGAACTGAGGCAAATGGTTGAAAGGGAATAGAGAGTCATCCCTCAGGACACCATCCGCACTCTTTTTGACTCTATGCCTAGACGTGTTTCTTCGTGCATCGCTGTCCGCGGTGGTCCTACATCCTACTGAGCTGGCGCTGTTCTCGCTCTGTATTCTGACTATCATTTTGAAATAAAGATCACTTATTGCTGCTTGCTGTCTCTGTCTTTTTTTCCAAATTTCATCACTTTCTGACCACTCCTTCTCGGTGTTGCATTTTCAATGTCGAGCAGTGTAAATACACACATACAGCGGATTAAATTATTCATTTAGATCTTAAGTTAGAATGCGAGTCTTTAAAAATCACATGTTATGGTAAAGAATCAATTTGCATAAAAATTGCTCATCGGCAGATAAAATGTGAAAAAAAGGAAATAAACGATTTTCTGAAAAACTAAACTTTTTTTTCATTATTTATTTCCCTTTCTTCCCTAAAGCCTTATGCTAAAATGATACGCTGACAAATATTTTTCAGCTCCATCATATGCCGATTATAAACTGTAATTTGTAGCGATATGGTATGAGAATTTCATTTATTTTGCTTATTATTTACCACTACGGAAACATAATGCTATGTGAGCGGACTAGTAGACGGCTAGCAAGACAGATCTGACAAAAAAAATATTTTCTTAATAGTCTGCATGATGGTAATTTACTCTTCGAGAAGTTGGCGGATTTTTATAATAGGATGATGTGAAAATAGTAAATATATTGTCTGATAAAATTAATTATTTGAATGCGACACATATATACATATTACGTACATTTTTTAGTAACACGAGGTAAAAATCTAAACATTATTTCAATATTGTACGTACCTGTTGTATACAATTAATGTTTTCCAATGAAGCATCCGTACAATTCTCAAATTCTGTTATTCCAAATGTACTTACCTGTATGATTAAAAAATATTTCTTTATCGTCAAACTGTGATGAATGGATGAATAAAAAAAATTAAAAAAAAAAAAACGACACAAACATCTTGCAATACTTTCGAATTTCTCTCTTCTTGATTTAACAAATCAGCTGCAGTATTTAGTAGCATCTAATCATTTTAAGACCTAAGATGGCCGCTCCAGTTCCTACTTTAAACTAAAAATGCGTCAATTATTTTTTGAACAAAACCACAAGTGCTATATGGAATGAAAACGGCAGATATAGGTATAAGAGTTGTTTGGGGATACAGCATACAAAGGCAATCTAACTAATGAGAAAGATGCTTTCGTGGAGGACGTTTTAAGGAAATCTGGTCTGTATTTATATCAAACATGAGAGAAATAATGAAAACCTCATACAGCCATCACGCTGTTCACTGGAATATGAACAGAATTTGAACTACCAATGATGAGTGATCATATCTGAAGTGCTTCGGACAGAGTAGTGGAAAGTAGGACATGGAGTTTTGCAAAGATCATACAAATGTATCACATGTTTCTTACTCATAACATCGTTTCATAAAACTTCTAAACTTGTCAAGTATTCAAAACTAATATTAGTATCAGTGCCGTATAATCTTCGGCAAATCAGAAAAATGATCAAGATCACTTACTCGGTCACAGCACGAAGACAGTTTTCGTTAAGAGACTTATAAGATTAATACCATGCATTTTTTCTGACATGCAGATTTCCGATGCTTGATTCTTTCCTAGAAAAGCAGAACTGCGTCAGAGTTGTCAAGAATGCAATTATTTTCAATCCCCTTTTAAACTTTATTTACTTCTGTGTGAAAATCATAACCAAGCATTTGTTTAATCTATACTTGATCTAACTTGGTCTATACTAAGATGATCTACTTGATCCACTTAATGTATGTTCTGGCTCAATGTACGATTTGACTCAATAAATGTTCGGCTGATGTATGTTTTTCTTTCGTGTTCAGCCGTTTTATCCACTCGGGTACGGGGGGGAGGCCCTGAATATAACTAAGAACAGGAAAAAGAAACTTCTAAAATCTAACAGACCATAAATATATACATCAAAGTTTTACACGTCAATTTAGTAATTACTTCAGACTTTATGTAACTTTTATGCTACCTCATTGACCATTCGCAACAATATCAATAATACTTACGTTATTGGTAATAATCACAATGCTTTACAAACTAAACTAAAAATCGCATATAAAATTTTTTAGAAAAATGATGAAGCAGTTTAAAACTTAAGGTTTGAATAGGGAACTAAAACTAGTCATCTATTTCTCTTGTCCGTATATTCTTCTCTTCCTAGCTGATACTAACGTACACAGAGCCTTGAGAAGTCAGCTTTAGGCTGGCCAAAGAAGTCTCTTATTTTGACAAAGTGCAAGTGAAACTGTGTCGCTGCGGAAGCTAAAAGAATTGAGGAATATGTCCGCTCTCTAAACTATAAATAACTAGTTATCGACATGATACAAAAAAGAGTGATACTAAAATGATTATATACTTTTCAAAGTTGCCACTTTTCCGGGTACAGACACAGCTGCAGGCAGAAAAAGCTTTCCTTATCGAAACGATTTAATATTATACCATGCGCAAATCTTTCTATTCGACACGAATATAGATATTTCACAACGCAACTACAAATGGTTTCTCAGGCTTTTCTGAATTTATTTGTCATGTGATGAAATTTACATTCTAGCCATCTACAATCATTAATATAATTCTGCGCCTTACTTCCTTTCAAAAATCTAAATAATTTTTTGCTCCAAATCCTATGCCGGTAGAGTTGACTTGACGAATTTTATTTCAGCTGAATTTGCTGCAAAAATTTGCAAGGCGTGGCAAAAAGGATCTGCTTTACATACTGTATAGCAGAGTGTGATTAAATCCAAGATTCATTTTAGAAAGTCAATAAAAAATTAGGCGCCCTTGCAGCCAGCTCGTTCGCGGAATTCGAACCTCGGACCGAACTGCCAGTATTCAGCGACTTTAACGCTCAGCCGTTGGTAGGCCCTCTAAAAGAGGGAGGGGAAAATATTTTTGCATCTGACATTTAATTTTACATGTATTTCAATATTCACAAAAATAATAAATAGGACACTTACCGCTTGATTAAAAAAAACTTAAAAAACAGAGCGCGGAGAATGAGGAATTATAACACTTTTTTTCTTTTTTTTTAAACATAGTCAATTTTTCTAGTAACGATTCGGCTCGATTTAAACTCTAGGCCTTATTTTGCCAAATAGATTTTTGTTTTCTTAACTGCAATTAAAAATTTATTAATTTTCTAATCGCATAAACATTTTTGAAGCAACCACACTTTAAAAAAAGCAGGAGGATGGAAATATCACAAATTCTATGAAAACCCTTTACAGAAGAATTCAAGGGTGCGAGTTTTTAGATGCTGTCTTTTTGATGCAAACAATGGAATTAACTTATATAAAGTGCTTGCGGCAGATGATTTCTGGGTTTATGAGAGATACTTTTAGGTCCAACGAGAAAATATTCATTTAAAGACAAGTCTTAAATTTTTGAAAAAATGCTTAACATAAAAAAAAGACAAGTTAAACACATACTTCAAAGAAAATCGCGTTTGACAATTTCGATCGTGATGCATTAAAAATTTTTTGTTTGAGCACTTTTGTAAGCCACTGCAGATAGTATCTACTATAGCAAATTTTAAGATTTATAGATTAGGTACCAGACCGGTGAAAATATAATCAGAAAAGAAAATTTCTACCAACTATGCAACGCTGGATTCAGCTCACTTTAAACTGAGTTGAAGCAAATGCTAAACATAAATGCCTGGCATTTAAAAAACAAAAAATAAATTTAAAAAAAAGTTCAGAATTAAGGGAATTTTACGAAAGAATGTAGATGATTTTAGACTGCTAAAATATGTATCGAAAAAAAACAATTCCAGTCATTTTGGCGATTATTACTAACAAGGAATTGGATGACTATAATTAATAAGGAAGATCCTCTATAACCTTCAGGTCTTTATTTTCCTCAAAAAAAAAAAAGTTGTTGTTGTCGAGTCCATATTTCATGGAAGATTGGTTTTCAAAGCCTCAAGGTGATTGGACCTCTATTTCCACCCTAATTTTGTACATATATAAGATTAAAATATGCAAATCAAAATTATAACTTAGATTGCCAATCGCCGCTTAATTCCTCATTTTAATTTGGGTATTTCCCTTCCTTATTCTAAAAATAGCATTAACTTTTCCCCGACTGCGTCATTTCTAGAATAATTCATATTATATAACTTTTACATAGCGATGATGACGTAGCTAATTCGTAACATAAACCGAAACCTTTCTCTTAATAAGCCTCAATTTACTATAATGATTTAGCTGTTTCAAGCTATTTTATATTCTTACAAGTTTCAAGCTATCTTCTATCCCGTTTTCTACTTCATAGAAAATAGCCTGAAACTATCGCGTTGATGAAATGGTGGACTTGCAGACAAACGTCCCGAGTTCAACACATTAATTTATTCCCGTACATTCCTGAAACATATCTTCAATCACACATCATTAATTACTTAGGACATATATTCTTGGTTGACACAACACTATGGGTGCTATAAGCGGCCCACAATTTTATGTACGTATATCACATCTTTAAACAATAGATGAAAACAGCAAAGCGATTAATTACGTGCTTGCAAAGCGAAAGCAGGGAAAAAATAAACTGTATTCAGCAGCTGGTGTCTTTGTAAACTCGGCTTTTTTGTTTCCGTTTTGATTGGGCAAGAACTATACAGCGCTGCGGATTACAACAGATGAAATAATGACGTAAGTGACGCAATACAAATTCTTTGAATTAGACGTAGCTTAATAAAATCGGGAATCAAAAGGGCTATTGCCAAATTAAGTTAGCAATTTGTTAGTAACTTTCCTTTTTTATTTTATATCTTATTTATCCCACTGATGAGTTAATGCATCAGTTAGTTTAATTGGATATACAAATAGATGGAAATGCTTGTAGCTGGAGAAAGCTGTAGGGTCTTCCAATTTGTACAAAATAAGAGAGTAAGAAATGTGCAAATAAGAACAGCAAAAACTGTAACTTCAGTAATACTATTACAAATTATGTTAAAATCTAAGTACAAATATGAAAATTAGTAATTAATTTTGAGATTTGTTGTGCTTATTCAAAATAAGTAATGGGTGTACAGAATGTTTACACTTTTGATATTGTGTAAAAAGCTTTGAAAAGCCATTCCTGAACAAATATGATTATGTGGATTCAAACAAACTTTTTGACTAAAAATTTAACAGAACTTTAAGATATCAAAGCTTATATTTTGTTTTTACTCAAATAATAATTTTGGTCAAAATTTTATTACATGTATTTTTCAAATTATGTTTCTCTTCATTTTCAAATGCTCTAGCGCTTTACTTCTTAAAAGACTCTTCTGTCACCAAACCTTTTTTCTCTTTGAATGGGGGGGGGGGAATGGAAATCAAAATTTAAATTTAAATTAGT
>KK117361.1:66768-81070 GCA_000611955.2 Stegodyphus mimosarum
ACAAATAATATCTTTTTTTTAGGGGGGGGGGGGTATGCAAATCAAAATTTAAATTTAAATTAGCTATAGCATCATATTTCCTCATTTTAATTTGAGTATTCCCCCTCTATTCTAAAAATAATAACTTTTTTCTGGACTGCGCCATTTTAGAATAATCCATATCATGCGACTTTTATATGAAGATAAGGATGTAGCTAATTCAGAACTTAAATCCAAAACTTTTCTCTTAAAAACCCTCCATATTGGATAACTAAGCACTTGCTTTCTGCACTTTGACCTAGATAGATTGCTGCTTCTCTTCTTACCGCAAAGGTATCAAAAATGTAAAATGTTTGAAATAGACACGATTAGAATGCCAAGTGAATTGTGGCCGCAAATCTCAATTGAAATAAAAAGGAATATTTAATTTGCTCTTCATTATGATCAACATCTTCAACACAGCGACAATCAATTTTCCTACATCATTACATCTAAGTCTACAACATTACAGTTATAGCCCTTTAATTTCCTGATTTTATTTGACTATATCCTCTTCAAAGAATCTTGCTGCGTCACTTACATCATTATAGTATGATCCTCAATGCTTATAGGTCTTGTCTAATCGCCATTAGAAACTGAAACAAAGAAGTCGAGTTTATTAAGACCACAACAGCTGAATGCGTATTACTTTTCTCCCTCGCTCTCACTTCGCAAGCACGTTAATTAATCGCTTTGTCGCTTTTATCTATTGTTTAAAGATCTGATACATGTATATAAAATTGTGGAACGCTTAGAACACCCATAGGGTTGTGTCAACCAAGAATATATGTCCTAAGTAATTAATGATGTGTGACTGAAGATGTTGAACTCGACATGTTTGTCTGCAAGTCCATCATTCCAACAACGCAAAAGTGTGAAGCTATCTTCTAACATCAAGTTACCTACAGATAAATCATTACACATATATATGGATTTAATCATCTATAAATACACAATAATAAAAAAATAGCTGCTAATATTCTCTACATAATCCAAACATCAATTGTTACATATTAACATTATGAACCTTTATAATGAAAATTCGCAAAATCTCCAAACCAGTGCTGCATTGCCAGATATACTAGTTAGATTTGCACATTTTCAGTTTCATCTGTGCCTTGATTAGCAGTTAATGTTTTTGAAAATTTCGTACTTCAAAATGACTGATTCCATTATTTGAATTAGGGAAAAGCACTCAACTCTGCCTAAGGGAAGAAATTATTTTACGGATGATTGATTGTTTAAAGCAAAAAAAAAAAAAAAAAAAAAACCAATTCACTTTACACTTTGGAAAAACACAAAAACTCCCATACAGCTAGCCGGGAATTGAACCTGGGTCAAACTAACCAATATTTCGTGATTTTACCGCTCGGCCACTGTTGGGCCTGCTTTTAAATGACCAAAAGCATTCGCAGTTTTCTATCTATTCCTTTGTTTTCAATAATTTCAGTGTTTTATCGAAAACGTTTCCTAAGTTTAAACTAACTCGGGATTCTACAAACTCAAAAAGAATTCTAGTAAATTAACTGCTAAATTCCTATATATGAAACACTATATATATAACTGCTAAATTCCTAAATATGAAATGAAAATACAGAAACACAAAAAGAAATAAAAATTTTTATTTAGCAAAGGAGGACCTACTCCAAGGATTCGCCATGCCTTTAGTCCCCCCCCCCCGATAGCCTTTGGTCAAGAAAATATTTATACAAAGTTTTTGCTTGTAAGAAATTGCAATTTGCTTTTTTTAAGTCAATTATAATCACATTGTTTACACCTTACTTACGTTACTAAACTACCAATGTTCAGCGTTTTTATCGCTCGGTCGTTGGTGGGCTGAATGTAAGGGAAATAGCGGTGGTTGAAGAAAGAGAAGAAATCTTTGCCTCATCAAATGGAAAATCCGACAGTGAAAATAAATTTGGTAGCACATTTGGAAACGAATTCGCAAATGTCTCATCAAATAATGAATCCCCATCTCCCGCTCCCCGAAACAAAACTCCAATCATGTATCATGGGATCATAAGGAAAAGGCGGTAAAATTCTGGCGGAAAATTAGGCGGTAAAAAATTAAATATAATCTGCAATACGTCCAAAATAAATTTAGGCAGGTGGAAAATTTGCGGCATTTATGTTATTGGGAAAAAAGAGCTCCGTATAGCCCCTTACAGACGCAGTTGACGATAAGCTATCTCGTCGCTGGTTTCATAAATTCCGTTGAATACAGACGGTATATAGATCCGTAACATTTTGAACGTCCATCAATGATTTCTGATGAAATTCGAGACAATGCCATAAAAAATTAACCTTATCCAACTGTCCAAGGAACAAGGGAAACTTTACTGTACCCAGAATAACAACCGAAAGACGGATGCTAAAGCAGGAGTCATCGTGAAGCGATCAGCGACTTCCAACCATTCTTCTGCGATGCAATGCGACACGAGTAGATGTCTCCGTTTCTTCATTTTATCGTTACAGAAGTGAGCCATTTTTTGAACAAATTGTTACGGAAGATGAGAAATGGGTACCACGTTGAACAACTGTTCCATTCTGCATCCCTTCCAAAGAAAAGCGTACTGGAATGTCACAAAAAAATTAATGCAAACTCCTACTACCTGCACATGGACAGACAAGAGAGCTGATATTTAAGCAATTAGCACTCATCAGTTGCCAAGATACATTGTTTTATCGTGATAATGCCATACCTCAAGTTGCTGTAATTACTTGGGTAAATTTCTAGTACTTTGATTGAGAAATATTAACCTAACAAAGGTATACATCTGCCTTTACAGATTACTATCTCAATCGATCTCAACACCTTCATTCTCCAAATCCTCGATGTCGTAGAGCAGTGGTCTTAAACTTGCAGCCCGCGAATATATTTTCCTTTAATTAGCAATATTAATTCATTAATTAACATTATTATGAAAAGAATTTGAAGAAAGGTTTAAGATTTCAATGATTTGGGGTCCAATTTTACATTACGTTCAGTACAATTAAAAACGAACTAGAGTAAACGCCCTAGAAAATTTATAAATGAAGCTAATTTATTCATACTGAGATATAAACCTTATTCAAATATTTGAAAATACAGAATTGATTAAGTTTTTCTCGTACTTGTCCAACGATAAATATCCTCAGCTAAAAATTTTTACAATAAAAATAATTGCTTTGTTTGTGAGTACATTTATTTATATGCGAACTGTTGTGTTTTTCGCAAGTGAAAATATATAAGTTTTAAAAAGAACCATATTGACTGACGAGAATATACAATTCGTGATGAAAACAGTTTCTACTAATTTTTTCCTAAGGTTACGAACTTCAGCAAAAACGAAACGATATGAGTAGTGTTGCCAGATCGTACGATTCTTCGGAAATTTGCTACTTTTGAAAAAGCTTTGTGTGACTAAAATGCGATATTACCAAACTTTTCCTATTCTCTCATTTCCTTTTGCTACTTTTTGCGACTTTTAAATTCTTATAATGCATTGTAAAACGCTTTTATGTTAAAATAACGTAACTACTTAAATTAATTTATAATAAATACATTAAAAAATTATTTAGGCTTAAACAGAAGTTGGCATTTGGCAAGCCTGAGATCAAAGAGCAGGTGCAAACAGTTTTCAACGCCAATCGCTGATGTTTTCACATGTTTGATTGATTGTTTTGATTAATCTTTAAAGTTTGCCATTAAGCAATGCAGCTGTAGAAAGTCTAGTTTTAAAAACCACTTCGAACAAAACGAAACATCGAAACATAATGCGCTTGGAACTAATATTCTATATTTTCAATGAAGATATCCTTGGAAGAAAAAGAAATTTGTTTTGTTCACTTTGTACCCTCACCACACATGCATACATATAGCTCAGATATTTATAAAAAGAAACATTAAGATAGCAGACTAAGAAAATGAACATGCTTATAAAGCGCTATTAAATTAAATTTTCTGTTAAATAAGTGTAAAACAAAAATTAGGCATTTTAATATGATTTTTTTTTCCTTTTAAGCATTAGCAAATTAATAAAGTATGTTATGACAGTATGTTCTGTAATATATTTTATTTTAGTTTAAGTGCTAGTCAATTAACATTAAAATGAATAAAAATTTCATCAGAATTAACTATATGGATCAAACAAAATGAAATAATTTGAAAAGATGGGTCTATGACCAACCACTGAAGAGACTAAAAGTTGCACACCCTAACATGTTACTAGAACGTTTCAAATGAAGATAAGTAGTCGAATGGAAAGAATGCTTATTTCCTATACACGCATGGGAGGCATTAATGCTAGAAAAAAAAAAAAGAGCATAACGGTTATCTCAATTACATTTCCAAATAATTAATAAAGAGTGACTATTCTTCAATTCTGGGAGTGAAAACAGAAAGAAAGAAATGTTCTTACTCTGCAAAAATCAAATAAAAAGGTTAAGATGTATAACGAAATGTACGTAAAAAATGTCTCAATGTCAGAAAACATGTATTTATCAACAGAACTGAAAACCTTAACGAATTTTAACTAAATGCATGTTTATTCAAAAATTCTGCTATTAAATTTTTGGAGTTTTTAAGATACAAATTCCCAACACTTACTTAAAGTAAAAATATTCGGGAAATTGCACAAAAAGAATAATTTTGCTTACCTCGTTTTGCACAAAAAAAAAAAAAAAAAGAAGACGCTTGACATTACTGCTGACGTACACTCTGCACAAAAAAGGAAGGGATAGTTTTATATCTCCCCTTCTATTAGGCCGACTGACGAAACTTAACTTGCGCTTATCCTATCTCGAAAACGCGGTTTATGATATATATATTAGATTTACATACAGCAGTTCTAACAAAATCAGACTTTTCCTGAAATGGCATAACGATTTCCCCCCTATACTTGGATTTTCAGACTCAAATTATGCCTAAATATCAAAGTTTGTAAAACTTACCAAGCGTACCGAGAAAAATCGCAAATTTATTTTGGCGTACTTTTCAGTTTGAACCAAGAATAATTCCCTTGGCGAAATTCTTAATTTATGGTAACCTATTTTCTTTCCCCCTTCATTATGCATGACGGGAAGAAAGGTGCATCGTCCATTCTTTCAAATAATTTTTAATCATAGTTGTTATTTTTACATATTTTTTTTCCTTTTTTAGAATTTCATTTTATTTGTTTGGCTAGCATATTCCCCCCCCCCAAAAAAAATATTTTAAAATTTTCTATTTAGTTATTCGAACTGCGTATTTTAAAAGTATATTTATTAATATAAATGTTCAAGAATATGATTTTGTTTATTTGAATTGCATTTCTTTCGAAAGAATACTTCGTGACCCAGACTACGATAATTTTGAAAAGTACATATATTGAAAGAGAAAATACAGTAAAGTACAGTTAATACGCCTTTTAAACCGCCGTTCAGAAGAGATAATATAAACGAAAAAGATCTATAACCGACAATTTAATTTAGAATGAGTTGCATTCATTGCTTTACACACTTTTATCATTGTACCATAGCTTTACACAATTTTATTAACCTACTTTTAGTTTCTTGAAATATTATTCAAATTTTAGTCAAATATTTTATTTTTAATAAAACAAGAAATAAAGAAATAGCATAAGATTTAAATTTTTTAATTTTAAATTTTAAAAATACTAAATTTTATGCAAAAAATTATTTTTTTTCTTCAGGGTTTTCACAAATATATTAAAAATCAACCATTTAATGATTTCTTTCTTGGTTGGCTAAATACCACGAACATTTTCGAAATATCTTGGTATTTCTGGCATTCATGCAAGTAAATGTATCGCCTTCCGTTCCATCAGTATTTGCTTAGAATAAAATAGGAAAGCGACTTTTACCATAATACTAAACGTCTTTTCAGACTATCATAAGATGAAAAAGACTGGTTTCATCAATAAGGGAAAAATCTCCAGATGAGATCCTCGGATAAATTCTTGAATCTTCCCCTAATTCGATTGATACATCTTGGGATTCTCTGTTTATGATATGATATTATGTTGTACGACGTAATTTAAATTTACATAACCGTTCATTCGAAAAATAATCGCCCTTCACTTTCACTTGGGATGATATTTCTTGCAATTTTTCCGTTAGCGCAGGCCCATTTGCTGGTATACTTGACACACTGCACTAAAACTTTAGCAAAATAAAATGTAACCTCTGGATGTAAGTAAATCTCCGGGTGAACAAGCAACTTCTTTGAAGTGGATTTCAAATTGTTGTTCTTTCTCCCAATTTCCATCTTTCCTTCTAAATGTGTTTCTACATTTATTTTCGCCACCCAGACGGTACAATGGTTAGGGGAACTTATTACCGATACCGAAGGGTAAGGGTTCAAATCCCGGAGGAGGCATGGATGTTGGTAAATGTATAGTGTCTTTGCGGCATGAGGGCACTCTAAATATATAGCCAGCTGAAAGTCCTCTCGAGAGGTTTATGGTAAGGGAAGAGGGGTGGGAAACCCTCGGACCCGTCTCGCAGGGTGCTGTCCATCAAAACTGGGGCGAAACTAAGTCATACTGTCACTAGTATGGTGCTCAAAGCTCTTGCCAACAAAAGTCGCAATCTTCTCCCACGTGCAACGTAAATACGAGCTAGTTTTCCTTACACAAGTCCTCCATGAACGAATTGATCCCCTTAGACTGATAGCCTCCATGTGCCCTGCCATATTTAAATAACCAACCAATCTAATTTATGCGTGATTTTTTAACACACATTTTTAAACTAAGAAAACCAAAAAATCACCGGAAACCAGTGTAGTTATCACAACAGAAGACATGTGATACATATAACGCCAATGCTTGAATTGCCATTACTCTTTTTCTGAACTTAGATTATCATTCATTAATTAAAGTCTAGTTAAGTCACATAATGTGTACTTTTTGGTAGAGTTGCCAAAAATGTAGCAGTGCAGGTGTTAAAACTTTGATTGATATAAAATTAGCAATATGTGTACAGAGAAAGACACTTTTTAAATTTTTTTAATTATTTTACAAGAAATATTTTAATAACTTCTAACGCAATAGAAATTTTAACATAAATAATAATAATTTTAATAAAATGTAACAATAATCATAATTTATTATATTATTAATGATTGGAATTCAGATCTTGACAAATCACAATTTGACTTTTAAAAATGTGTTTATTCTAAATCCTACGTGTACATAAAAATGCATTTTGCTTTGAAAAAAAAAAGGATCCTTGATGATAATATTACGAGCCCTTTCAAATGCAAACAACAGTTTCTTTAAAAAAAATTACTATGCATTTAATGTCATGAAATGGACGTAAAACATGTTCATAATCATTTTTATTTATTGCCTTTTCTACACACAAAAAAGAACATTAAAATCTTTTATTCCAGTAAATTTTGCCACTCTTAAATGCTTCTTCCTGTAGTAGAAAACAGCAAACTGCCAAATTTTGTAAAAATCGCACGAGTAGTTTTTTTAAAAATTAGCTATGAAAATTTTGGCTCCTCGGCGTTAGTTGAATTTAGTATATATTTATTAATATCTCTTTTCTTTTAGTTAAACAAACTTAATTCCTTCTTTCAGAATTCAGGTTTAACCCAAATAAAATTCGCACATTTTTTTATTTATTTTATAAATTTGTATTTTTAAATAATTTTTACAATTTTTTTGAAAAAAAAGTTTGAGTTATAACGTATAAAACTTTTGTCATTATCTTAAAGCAGATATTTCTAGGCATACCCTACAAAATATTAGTTTTTTTTTTTGTCCAAAATTTCCCATGGGTTCCATGGGAATCCCCATTCGCGGGATTCGAACCTCGGACCAAACTACCAATATTCAGCGTCTTTACCGCTCGGCCGCTGATGGGCCCGCATAGTTTAATACTATGATCTAACCGTGTTGATATAGGCTTACATTCTAGCATACCGCACTTAGCCAAGAGTCCTTTTATGTGCTGAATTTAACTAATTGATACATTTTCATTCTATTCAATGTTAATGCCTAAAAACTGTTTCATTTTACCCAAGTCCCTCATTTCAAGAGGTTTCTTTATGTGTCATAGAAGATCCTCTTTTTGTTAGAATTATCAAATCATCATCACATATCGCTAATATGATACAGTCATCAGTTTCTTTCTGTACGTAAGACAAACTTCTCTAATCTGAATTTCCGCGAAGTTTCATCGAGTTCTAGGTTCCACATTTGTCCTGAACGCGTAAGTCCGTATATTGACTTTTTCAGCTTCCACACTCTGACTTCAGAAGTTACGAATCCTTCTGGTTGAAACATTAAAATATCTTTATCAATTTTCCCATTCAGATAAGCTGTTTGAACATCCATTTGATGTATCTTCACATCACATTCGGCAGCTAAAGCGAGTAATGTGTGTATAGAGTTATAGCAAACAGCGAGTGAAAAAGTTTCCGTACAATCTATTCCATACTTTTGCGAGTATTCTTTAGCGACGAGTCTGGCTAAATACTGATCAACTGTGCAATCCATCTTTTACTTCATTCGAAATACTCATTTGCAAACATCGGCTTTTCTTTTATCTGAAAAATCAGTTAATTCCCAGGTGTTGTTCCTCATTCTTCTTGCGTAAGTGCTCTCGATTTTTCTGCATCGAGGCTGGATAAAGCTTCTTCTACAGTTTCTAGATCTACAAAATCTTCAGAGTTTATATGTTTTTGCTGATATATTAGGTTTCCTGGTCCTCTTTCTGAACTTTGACCTCGAATTACGTTTTCTTCAATACCTGTTTTCCCTTCATTAAGCATTTCCAAAGTCTCGTTGGTTTCCGAATTTTCTTCAGTAGGTACAAATTCGATGAATTCCTGTTCGTCAGGTGTTGAAGCTTCCGAGCTTGCTTCCAAAAAATTCAACATCACGATATTGTGTTAGTTCACAAGTTCCAGGTTTCCTTTTGCTTCCTCGGAATATTTAACAAGAATATATTCTCCACTTCTTGGGAGAAATTCATTTTTCCTGTTCGAACTGGTTAACGCAAAAGCTTTGCTTCCTGTGATTCTGAAATGTGATACTGCAGGCTTTCTTTTAGACCAAATTTTTTCGGGCGTTTTAGATCTACTTTTAGTAGGACATCGGTTATGTACGTGAGCTGCTGTTGATACCATTTCTGCCCACAACCCTTGGGGTAACTTTTGACTTGCACATCAGGCTATTTCAACTAGGATACGATAGGCACGCTTTGCAACTCTCGTGTTGCAGTCTATACTCGACATAGAACTGGCGTTTAATGCCTTCCTTTCCCAAAAATAGATGAAATTCGTGGCTTTTGAAGTCTTTCGCATTATCGCTGCGGAGTGTTTTCAGTTGCTCCTCCGTTTCCTTTTCAGCCTGAAATTTGTACTTCTTAAAATATGTTTCAAGAGCTTCGGATACAGTAATTTTCTGCAATTTGTCGTCGATGAACGTTATGAAATATTTTGCACGACCTAAAGATGTGTCATTCATGGGACCACATTACATTTCACGCAACATTTTCAGAAATTACCTTGTGCAATCTTTGAAACCTCGGGTACATCCAGTTG
This sequence comes from Stegodyphus mimosarum, assembly GCA_000611955.2. Lineage (NCBI taxonomy): Eukaryota > Metazoa > Arthropoda > Arachnida > Araneae > Eresidae > Stegodyphus > Stegodyphus mimosarum. Next base: position 76,325 of record KK117361.1, read on the forward strand.
ATTTACGACACATAGGTCATTTTGCTTCCTTGCTTGCATTTATTTTTAACCTTCAACCCACGCATGGTTATTTCTAAGGCATACAGTACATTTAAGTTACGTTTCTAAATTAATTGAAATTAAGTTCATTTTTTACGTTGGGAACATATCACTGTTAAGTATTATGGTGCCGTGAAGTTGAATTAACATTTACACAAGTTTCAACTTTCCCTTTAACTTCTAGAAATTCACTATTGGCCATATAAACTTAAGTTTCAGTTATCGATGTGAATTTACTTCTGTCCTTGCATTTGTGTGGAGTCGCTCTTGAATCAAGGTACATATTGTATGTTCCTAATTCTCGCGTTCTATTAATCATGCTGAGAAAAAACTTTGTTAACAGAATTCTTCATTAGAATGCTTGATTTTATTTTTTATATATATATATTCCTACGCTTCGTGTTCTTTTCTCTTACAGTTATAGCACCTGAAGACTTTCGAATTCTCAGACTTCCTCTTTCACGTTGCCGTGGTATTTATTTACTTTCGTGTTAACGTCATAATTACTAACTAACGTATTCTATACTTGGCTGTTTTCCTGCGCTTCAAATTGGCGACTTTTAGATTCATCTAGTAATTTAACTTTTAGCATGCTAAAGTCTGGAAATTTATCACAAGATTCCATCCTTATTCCGAAACTTTCAGATTCTTTGCTTAACCTACATAGATGCAAAATACACTGCTGTCCACCGAAATTGCAACACCAAGAAAGAAAAGATATATCACAACAAAATTTATTTAGTAGATAACATGTTAACCAAGTATCAAATGATTAAATTTATAGACTTCTGTGAAGTGTGTTCCTTCCAGAATCAGTAGCAAGAATAGCCGCCATTCATGGAGATCACCGCTGCCACACGCCTCGGCATTGATTCAAAGAGACTTTGGATGTGTTCTTGGGGTACAGCAGACCAAGCAGCTTCCACACGTTGCCAAAGGGGATCTGGTGTGGCAGCTTAGGATGTAATCTGGGTCAATCGTTCAGCGACCACGGACCACATGTTTTCTATCGGCGAAAGATCCGGAGAGCCAGCCGGCCAGGGAAGTACTTCAATCTGGCGATTGACGAAGAACCTTTGTACAATGCCTGCTATGTGTGGTCGCGCATTATCCTTTGAAATACGGCTGTGGGCAAGCCCTGAAGGTAAGGAAGGACAACTGGCTCCAACACCACGGAGATGTAGCGCTCGCTGTTTAAAGTACCGGCAATGCGTACCAGAGGAGTGCGAGAGTGATATCCAACACCGCCCCATACCATAATACCCGGTGCAGGATCAGTGTGGTGGGGCATAACGCAGCTACTCAGCATCCTCCCTTCACGGTGTCTCCAGACTCAAATCCGAGCATCGTGGTGTTGCAGACAGAAGCAGCTCGTCAGTAAAGACAATTTCATTCCATTTTGCCATCCACATCCTTCTTTCATCGCACCATTGCCGGCGGAGACGTCTGTGGTTCTGCGTCAAGGGTAGACGAAGCAATGGACGTCTTGCGGACAGAACACTATGCTGTAAACGGCGTCGAATGGTACGCGCAGACACTGGATGAGCGTTACAGACTGAAAATGCTGTTCTATGGTTCGTGATGTGACCAAGCGATCCGTCACTGCCATGCGCACAATGTTCCTGTCATCACGTGAAGTGGTGCACTGAGGTGGATGAGATCGAACACGTCGATCCGTCGTCCCCTCCTGCATCCAACGGTCACATATCCTTATTATAGTTGTTTGGTTTTGTCCAACACGACTACCGATTTCCGTGAAAGATAATCCACACTCTCGGTAGGCCACTATCCTTCCTCTGTCGAACTCGGATACTTGATCAAACGATGATCGCTGTTTACGACGAGGCATAATTGATCGTTTTTTGAAAAAACCGCAAGAAAAACACAATTGCCGAACTTGAAATCGTCGAAAACTCCAAGCCTTAAATGGCGCTTTGAAGTGGCGCCACATTCGCGCGTGATGTGCGTCTGCGCTGAAATTCTAATCATTTGCATATCTCACCTCCGCTAACGCATGTTGTAAATTTCATGTTAGTTCCATGCTTCCTTCAGGGTGTTGCATTTACGGTGGCCAACAGTGTAGTTAGGAATTCCTCTAGAATTTCAGATCCTATTTCAGCAAGGTATCTACAATTTCGAAGAAGTTAAGTAATTCTGCATTTTTTTCGTTCACGTTCTCTCTCTTTTTTTTTTTTTTTAGAAAAGTTGCTTCATAAGGCTTACTTTAATTACAGGGCATGTCGGCTGATGAATTTCGTACAGTTTCATCCACCCTTATTAAGTTTGACATTTTTTAATGTGCAGTACTCAAATGATTTCGTAGCACTTTACCTTTTACTACCTATTTGTCTAGTTCGATTTAGTTAGCGTTGGAGTTTCCGGCTTCATTAACTGTCCACTCGCGACTTCCCAAAATTCCGAATGGATTAAAACCATTTTCACTTAGAAACCTCATATTTCATAGTTACTCTTATCTAATTTTTCAGTTTGAATATTGGGAGTCATAATTTTCATTAGTTACATACAATTTCAGTAAATCCAAGTAAAAAAAGGGAATTTTGATTACGTTGTTTTTCACCAAAAAACATAGTTTCTTCACTTACTGCTTAGATGTAGCTCTAATGAATTTCTTGTGCACCTGGGAAACGTTTTTCCAATGCCGGGCTCTAGCCGTTTATAGGAGTTGGCCACTACTAAGGCCGCAAGCGGTGATCACTTTATTATAGGTAGGCCACCGAAGAGACGGACAAATTACATCCGTGCTTCTCCAGGATTCGAACGCGGGTCCTTCGAGTACGGCAGTCAGAGTTGCACCTGGGAAACTGGAAATCATAATCTGTTGTTTGGTTTGTGGTGTTGTTAAAAGTAAATATGTAGTAGAAGACGTTGGTTGCCTACCAAATGCATACTTGATGTAAATGAAACATAAATTTTAATGTGTGTTTTCCTTCAACTTTACAAACTTTACAAAACAGATGAACAGGCTATGTCTACCTACAATATGTGAGAGAAAAAAGTAAGATGGATAACGGTCATTAACATGACGGGTATGAACTATTACTGCATTATTATCAATGGAATCTACTTGGCAATTCATTTAGGTATGCAGGTACTTGGCTGCAATTCCATGCGATCCTTCATATAAATGCTGTCTGAAATATCCTACTAGATTTTCTATTCTTATTCTAGTCTTCGACAGCTACATTCCATGACAAGGTCCTGTACCGACCTAAATGAATTGCCAAGTAGATTCTACTGATATAGCGCAGTAGTTTATACTAGTCAAGTTAATCATCGTTATCCATTTAATGCTTTTTCATCATACGTCATAGGTTGACATACTGTGATCATCTGTTTTGTAAAGCTTAAAGAAAGCACCCATTAAATTTTGTTTCACTTACATCGAGTATACTTCTTTGACAGGCAAGCACGTTTTCTACTACGTGTTACTCTCAACACCACCAAAAAGCAAATAACAACAGAAAAAATTGACTAGATGTTTCAGCTTTTTTAAATACTTCATTTTACAAAAATTCCAACTAAATTTAAAGGAACTAAGATGCAAAACATTTTTTTAAAAAATATGAGATAAGGATCGAAATAAGGAGATTAAGGCATTGAGAATATCATTGAGATATACATGAATGATTAATAACGGGAGTAGAAAACAACGCAATTATGATATTAACTAAAAAATAGAAACACAAAGTTTCACACACGTAATGACCATGCTAAAAGCATTTTTGTACGCGAGTCAGGTATCTTAAATGTTTCTTACAGTTCCCTTAAACATATAACGATAAGTATATAAGCATTTTATATAATACCAAGCTCAATATCTAGCAAAATATGCAATTGTTATTCACTGCTACATCTTAGCAAAAGTTGAAAAAAATTTCAGACCCATGTAATGACAAAAAAAAAGGAGGAGATATATAAACCAATCTTTTAAAGAAGCATGATTTACGCATAAGCAAATATTATGCATCATGTTTAATAACGCATTGATATTTGATGTACGCGGAGTTAGTTTCCAAACAATTTCGTGTCTGTCTCCTCCCCTACCCAAACAAATAATCTATTTTAAAATTTGTTTGTTTAGTCAAATACCGTAGACTGACTATCTGACAGGAGATAACTTCCTTTTAAAAGTTATTCAGTTTGTTGTTTGGTTGTTCAAAAAGTAGAGTACGGCAAAACACGCGAGAGCTATCAAGACTCTCTATACGAAACTGGCTCGTATTCACGTTACACATTGAAAAACAAAGAAAATACACATGCAGCCAGCCGATTCGTTGAAATTCGAATCCGAACTACTGTTGTTCAGCGCGTCCTACCCACTCAACCGCTGGTAGGCCTTGATTAGCGAAACATCGATGTACAGTCTGCACAAACGGAAAAAAAAGGGGGGAGGACAGTTCTATAAATTTCGGTTCTACTGGGACGATTGACGAAATTTAACTTGCTTTTTTCATGCATCGAAAGCGCGACTTCGGATATACATTAGATTTTTATATAGCAATGTTCTAATATAGGTATTTTGACACAAAACCAAACTATTTCTGGAATAACATACTGATTTTTTTTTCCACATTTCGATTCTACGACTCAAATTAGGATCAAATATGAAATTTTGTAAGAAAGATTTGATGAGAAACTTACCGAGAAATTTAAAAATTTATCTTGGCTTTCCCCCCCCCCGGGCTC